>JARVLU010000002.1:23179133-23189250 GCA_031762415.1 Simpsonichthys santanae | reverse complement strand
ACCGTAACCCGACTTCATTGTTTTCAACGGGGGTCGAACGTAAGTCCGGAAATTCGTAAACCGGATGATTCGTAAACAGAGGACTGCCTGTACACGTAAACACAATTGCCACTTCCTAAAGTTTCTGATTATCTTTTCGTCCGTTATCTGCGGTCGATTTGTCTTCGCTTGCTGTGAGGAGCAGCCAATCGGGCGTCAGGATCTGCTCACGAGCCGCCCTAGTCCCGCCCACTGAGTTTGACGCGTGACACTGACAGTTAACATTTCATGGTGTTACTGGAAGACGGAAGGTGACAAAACTAACTAAATAAATAAATCATGAAATAAATAATTTAAAAGGTACATTACATAATTTAATTATGTATGTATTATGTAGGTATTTATTTCATTTTGTCACATTCCGTCCTCCATAAAAGGAGGACTGTCTAACAATCGAACGTTAGTGCTCTGATGGCCACTTGCTTCATGGTTGAATTATTTTGTGGATGAACTGTTTATTTTTCCCAGCTTGGATGTTGGCAACCGTCTCCGGCCAATGGAAATAAATATTATCAGATAGCATCAACAGGATCTTCATTGCCCCTGCTCTATGACCTTCCACTGCCCATCTCTATTTTTGGCTTTTCCCACCAGGCCCAGTCTACATAAACATACAACACACACATCCAGAGGTTTTAGAGCTCGAGTTGTGTATCACAGAACACAAACCCCACACAGCTGTCTCTCTGGGTTTAAAAAATAAAAAAACCCTTTAAACTGCTTAGGGTTCTCTCATTAAAATGTAATGTGACGTTAGTAACACTAGCAGTACAGGAAGTGAGACTCAAAATTAGTTTGGATTCATGTGATCTGTTAGCGCTCGGAGCTTAAGTTGGAGACGAGTCTCAGCTACTAACACGCCAAATTTATTGCTGATATATGAGAAATTGACTGACATTCATTTTTATGTTTGCTATATTTGATTAGCTGTGGCAGCCATCTTGAATTGTGTTGAGTCCAGAAGTGAAATAGACGTAGTCACACATCCAGCGGTTCCTCTAAGAGAGTTTCATTAAAATCCGTCCAGTGGTTTATGAGATATTTTGCTAACAGACAGAGCAACAAAGGGACACAAACATACACAGACAATAATGACGGCAGTAGATTATATTTTTAAAAATCTATTGTTTTGGGAACTTTTGATCTTTCATCTAGAAAATCGCAGAGATCACCAACTTTTGTGAGCTGTGGCTTTTAAAGAGATTAAAAATACATGTTTTCCCTCGAGTTCAGAGTTCACTGCTCATTTTCACTGAAGCAGGTTTTGGATTTGTTAACTTTAGTTAAAAACACATTTTCTCAGCTTTCAGTCAGACAACTCGAGCAGCTCACACACACACTTTAATGCTGAAGGAGGTTTTTTTAAGCACAGAACATCTTTATATCACAAACACACATAACACTTAAATATGATTTTGACATATATTTGTGGTATATCTATAAAAAATGGTGTAAAATGAAAAGTAAGTAAACGTCTGTTTTGGAACATGCTGGTTTATGCTCAATCTCAGGCACTAATTTCTCAGCAGGGAGTGCATATTTCTTCCTGTTCATCAATTCCCTAATGGTGCATTTCTTATTTAACGCTGCCTCTGGCTCTGCGACGTTAAACACAGCCTCAGGTTTGTTGGGAAAAGCCAGTCGCGTCCTCGAGAGTCTTGTCAACATTACTGCTGAAACGCTCCGACTCGAAGCAGTCGCTGCAGCAGAGCGTTTACATAAGCTACTTAATGTCATCTTGAAGGATTAGGATCTAAAAGGTTGCAAGTGAGCGGTCCTCAAACATTTGCCGCTCCCTCTCGACAACAGAATGAAGTGCGTGGGCTTGGTTTTTTCGTGACCCCCCGAGGTGCTCGCGTGGAGCCGCCGGGTCTGGATGCAGCAGCCAACCACGTTCAGCTCACTTACTGTCAGGTCCCTCACCGAGAAGGCAGTGGACACCGGATTATGACGTGTCCAACTGGTCAAAATGTGGACGTCTGCACACTATTCCTTTCATTTGGTCGAGCGATTGATGTCTGGTGTGAGAAGCTCATTAAATCTGCCCTGAAGGAGCGATTTGATGCAAGAGCTGACTTTCCTTAAAGGAAAAGTTGAGTTTAGTTCTTAAAATGGGCTGTTGTGGAGCAGTTTTGAGCAGTCAGCATCTTACCTGCAGTAGACGGGATATAGAAAGCCTATTTTGGAGCATGAGGAGGAAATCTTAAGCTAGCAGCTACTCAGAGCAAAGCCCATTTCATTTGTGTCATCTAAAACAACTCAAACTGACACAGGTCGTGCCATTTTTTTTAAACAATCAATTATTATTGTGTTACATTATATTAATTAATTTTTCTGTCTTTTCAGATATTTTATTTATAAACAAAATGTATAGATTCAGTGTGAACTACATGAACCTTTTCAGGGTTGTGTTGTGTTTGTATATGTTTAGTTTAAGATGGGAGCATGTGCACATTCTTGAGAACAGCTGAGTCACAAACAATTAGAAATATCTTTATGAATATGTAACGATATTAAACCTTGTGTGTCATGAGGGGTCATTTTGACCCAAGGGCAGCAGGAGAGTTAAAATGACGAACATCTGTTTATACAGCTTCTGTTACCATTAAAAAAATGTTTGGGGTTAAGTTATTTAACTTAAGTTATTTTATTTATTATCATTTATAGATTTTTTTTTTATTTACTAAAGAAACCTGAAGGTTCAGTGAAATTATATTCTACCATAACAGCTTTAATAAATAAACCATAAATATACCAATAAATTTGTTAAAAATTATGTTCTGTGAAAGCTACAGTCCACTGCAATCCATTTCACCAGAGACTTTAACTTGACATGCTGCTGTGAAAATAAAGTTCCTTGGGACAGAATTTACATATGAATATGTTAACCCTACCCCCCACCACCCATATACCGGTATATAAAAGCAGAGTGTTTTCCTCATCCTCCGCTGTTTTTCTCTAAACGTCTTGATTACTGCTCAGCAGGCAAATGACCTTCAGGTGCGTTATCCCTGTCCTGTTTTGATGTGCCCGTTTGTCAAGTCAAACATGAACAGCGACATATTTCCTCGTGAATATGTTTCACAACTTGTTTTATTTGTTTGTTTGGTACTATGATCTTTTAGTTGCACCGTCTGGAGAATGTATACTTGCAAACTTGTCACTTGTTGTAGATTTCAAACAAAATAAGTCATTTACGTTAATCATCCAGACCTGAAGAGATTTATTTATTGGGGGGCGGGGTTGAGAGGGGTGGTAGATGGCATACTTTGCCATTGACTGAAACAACAAGGTTTCTGTGTACAATAGACCATCTTTGATGGAACACGAGTCATTTGGCCAGTCACAATCAAGATAGACGACAGAGAAATCTTTCACATGGATGAAGGAAACTGGTCTATGTTATAACTCTACCTTCTCAATAACTGGTGGCAGGCGGCGATTTTGCCATTTTCGAAATGCGTTAAAGCGAGAGGCTGTGGCAAAGACGGGCAGTCTCAAGGACAAAACACCCCCATCGCCCCCTGCTTTGACCTCCTACCCCCGCTGAACAGATAAACAACCTGCCCCCCCTCCTTTCTAATAGAGGTTCAAAGTTATTTGGCAAGCGCCAAAAAAAAATCCACAGGAAGATTAAGAAAAAGACACGGAAGTTAAATGGAGTTTGGTGCGATAAAGTCGCAGTGAGAGCGGGAGTGAGTCATGAGGTTTGAGAGATTAGTGATATTTAGAGTGTTTGGGTTTTATAGTTAGGGTGTAATTTAGTATGTTTAGTGTTTAGTTTAGTCAATTTTAGTGTGTTTAAGTCAAAACACTGAGATGGTTTTTGAATGTGAGGCCGGTGGAGTTGTAGACCCATTGGAGGACGGAACCACGGAGTCAGAACCTCTCAGATAGAGAAGAGGATCATGAAGAAGAAAAACAGTCTGAGTCAGTCAGTGAGGATTTTGTTGCTGAAAGAGGAAGAGCAGACTGAGCCCCACTAGGAGTTCTGACTCTGCAGAGGAGGGGGTCCAGAACCCCTATGACCAGGCCAAATGAACCAAGCATCAGTTCTGAGCTCTGGAGAACAGAGAAGGATGTGGATGTTGACCCAGAAGGTGTACCAATGGAGGAAAATTCACGTTGTTTTTTTTTTTTTTTTTTTAATTACTGTAAAATAAACATTTTGTCAATTTAAAAAAAACTGTAATGTAGTGTAGAATATTTACGCAAAAAAACAACAACCTTGAAGCGTTAAAATAAAAATCAAATGAGGTATTTTTATTTCAGGCTGAGACAGCTAGTTTTTTGTGGAACAAATATTTCAAACTAGTACTTTGAAGCAGTTAATTAAGGTGGTTGGTTTCCCCGCTGAGTAACTTGAATAGTCATAAAGTTAAAGGGTTAAAACCATATTATTCAAATACAGTATTCACAATACGATGCTTTTGATGTTGATCACATTTCATGATCTTGTCTGTTGTTAGAGAAAACAAAGTGAAGTTTCTGAGTGGCATGCATTCAGCTGGGCCTGAAGCAAGACAACAAATAAAGATAAATTCATTGTGGAATAATTCTTTATCGGATTCTTGAAAACGTGTTATCTTGCTCTACAAATTGATTGACAGCTGCTGCTGATTATGACTTCATAACTCTTTTCATATTTGTGATGCAGGTAAGAGATTGTCATCACTGGTCAGTGTTTAAACAGTCTGCCTTCACCAACATTTTTGCTACACAGAACATCTATGAGTTTACGTTTGGCAATGAGTCCAACCAGACACCCACCACCACCACCATCACTACAGGCACTAGGTTTGTCACCATTTTCATCTCTTTTGAGTTAGCAGTTATGAGACTAAAATGAGTTCAGGCCAGTAAATGGGTCAGATCTATTATGTGGATCACCACAACAGTGTGAGCCACTAGCTGGTTGCATCTCAGCGAGTAGAAGAAGCCAAAAACTTGTTGTTTCGGTTCTATGTGGTTAGCGTGTGGAGCGGTGCAGGTGAGGCTCAGCAGCCTGAGAGGGGCTCCGTGTTGTCCTGATTTAACCCCTGCTGGTGTTTTGCCCTGAACACGCCTGCGACACCTCTTCTCACCACACATTTTCCTGCAGCCTCTGTAAACCACTCTGCCAGGTTAATCTGGGTCAGGTTCTGTCGCCGCTGATTAAAAGGGATTTTTTAAATATTATTTTTTTTGTCATCCACTGAAGAAGGAGGAGGTGGATCATAAATGCGGGAGCGGTTGCCACAGAAACAGACTCGTTGGGCTGTTTGTTTCTCTGTGCCCGCTACGGATTGAGGAGTCCGTCTTTTAGGGATTGTAACAAGTTTTAAAACACAAATACATGGACGCTCGCGATCGTCAGCGCCCGCCGTCGGTCACGTCCACGGACAACTGCTGGATTGGAACTTTATGAGCAGGTCCTGACCCTAGACCAGGCTGCATCTGTGTCTTCAATGCAAATCCCACATCTTATCGGCTGGGTGGTGTTTAAGAAGAGGTTCAGAGAATTACTAGAAACATGTTCTGGACTTAAGACCCTTATCAGCAATGGCAACCATGTCTAATTAAATGAACTCTTGATAAATAAGTGGACAACAGTTAGAAATAACTGAGTTGTAGTTTACTTTTTTATTGTGCAATAAACAGTTTACTTTAGTTGTTGGGTCATCATTTTAGATGATTATTGGACTGTGGGCATCAATATAAGTAATAAATCTGACTATGGGCTGTTTCCTTGCTGTTGCTTAAATCTAATTTCAAACCAGTTCTTTGTTACAAGTAGTGTTCTAAAAAATGTATGTGTGAATTTAAAAACAAGAAACAAATGCAGATACAGGCGGTCCCCGACTTACGGCGCCATCGACTTACGGCATTTCAGACTTACGGCGCCGCCCCCAGTGACGTCATCATACCTCACGTTGACTTTTTTATGCAGCATTTTATTTTTATTTTTTTTTTAGGGTATTGGGTTAGCTAACTGCTACGAATCACAGCAAAACGGTGTTCTAAGTACGCTGTTGTTGTGTTACATTAAAAAATGTGTTTAAAACGACGTTTTACGGCCGCCACGTGGGTAGCACTCCGACTTACGGCGAAATCGGGTTACGAACGGGTCGTAGGAACGGAACTCATTTGTAACTCGGGGACTGCCTGTATTTTATTTTAGGCTGCAACATATGACATTTGGTTTATTTGACCAATTTAAATATTCCTCCAGGAAAGCTGAAAATATTAATTTGTAATAAAAAAAAGAAACATCACTTGTTCTTGGTCGCAGAGCGGAGGGGAATTCGAAATTCCATCTTTCCTTCTTGTGAGCTGGATAACTTGAAAAATATGTGAGATACCAACTTCCTTTTCAGTTCAACAGAACAGTGAGTTCCTTGGTGAGGAGCTTTAAAAGTCTGCCTGTAAGTCATTTATAAATACAAACATTCCAGTCTTTTATTAAAATTAGCCTCCTAACGTTTCATATGAGAGGAAACAAATATTCTTCCACTTCTGAAAAGCAAAGAGTTGCACACGAGGAGGAGAAGGCTGCACTCCCTCCTGTTTATAGAGTCAACCTGAGGTAAAAATCCTCCTCTGGAAAAGATGTAGGTTGATTGCTTTCTTGAGGAATGTCATCAAACAGCTACAAAACTCATCTTAGGTGCCGTGTTTTCACATGGATGAGTTTGTTAAAGCAACGTCGTTTGAGTTGCTGTGTGTTTTGCTGTCCAGGTCAACGTCGTTTAGGCTGCAAGTCCACTTCTACAAACCATGTTAAATGTATGTTATTTATGTAAAAGACGTGAACCTGAATGTCACGACTCATTTGAGTTCACTGTTTTACCCGGGAGTCCAAAACATTTCCGTTCATCCTGCTGTTTTTGTTTTTTTTTTTCCACTTAGTACAGGTGGTCCTCGACTTACGACATAGATCCGTTCCTAAGCGGCGTTGTAAACCGATTTTCGACGTAAGTCCATGGTGATGGCCTTCCTTTTCCTCGATATCACGTGTACACATTGTAAACCAATAGCATGCCTAACGGACTTTTCTGGACACGCCCACAACAGACTTGTGAATTGTGTTAGAGGATTTAAAGTCGGCAAAACATAATTTAGCGGCTAATTCTGCTAACAGTTTACAAAGTTTACAAAACACTAATGCACTAAACAAAAAGTTACTTCTGTCATTAGCTATTAGCAGATTAGCAGAACTGTGCCCACCACTGATTGACACCAGAGAGAGAGAGAGAGAGAGAGAGAGAGAGAGAGAGAGAGAGAGAGAGAGAGAGAGAGAGAGAGAGAGAGAGAGAGAGTGAGAGTGAGAGTGAGAGTGAGAGTGAGAGTGAGAGTGAGTGAGTGAGTGAGTGAGTGAGTGAGTGAGTGAGTGAGTGAGACACGTCCGGCTCCTTCAGCAGTCGTCCAGTGTTTGGACGCAGCGGTGAGTTCAAGGTAGTTTGTGTCGCAGTCGAGTGAATTTGTGACTCGTTGAACATAAAACACATTTAAGCAGCCGATGGTTTCTGAGAAGAGCTCGTGACGTTCGCAGCCGAACTGGTGGACGACGTGCTACAGCTGAACTGTCAGCAGAGTACTTTGGATTTCAGCGCCCTGCTGGCCGATGGTCAGTGAACACAACACGGTGGACCTTTTCTGTTTCTAACCCGAGCTGCTGCTTCCTGTCTGTCCTCATTTTGTCCCGTCTCTCTGTCCACTCTGAGTGACTAAGGCTCGGCGCGTGGGACGGCGCCAGACGGTGGGCGGACCTGCGGAGACACAGGCCCGTTTCAAACCCAGAACAGAACCGGACTCAGACCTGTCTGTGTTTTATTACTGAGGGAGTTCATTGAACTTTATGTCTGCAGGTGAGTCTCATTGAGCCTTGACGACTCGTTTACAAGAGACACCTGATTTAACCGAAGACCACCGACGAGGACCGGGGTGGGCGACATGGCTCAAATTTAATATCGTGATGTTCAGAGCATTCTGACGATAACTATACATTTTGTGATATAACAACAAACAGAAATCATAGTTATTGATTTGACAAACTTAACATGTGGGCAGCACGGTGGCTCAGGTGGTAGAGCTGCTGCCTCTCAGCGAGAAGGTCTCCGGTTCAAATCCAGGTCCAGGGGCCTTTCTGTATGGAGTTTACATGTTCTCACTAAACTGGTCTCTCTTGAAAGTGAGTTCTTGTGACTCAATGAGACTACCTGGATAAATAAAGGGTAAATGAAACATGCTATTATTGTTAAGGAGCTGAAAACAGGAAATACATCACCATGCCTTGCATGGCAGCCACCGCTACCGGTGTATGAATGTGTGTGTGAATGTGTGTATGAATGTGTGTGTGAATGTGTGTATGAATGTGTGTATGAATGTGTGTGTGAATGTGTGTATGAATGTGTGTATGAATGTGTGTGTGAATGGGTGGATGGCTGGTACTGTGAAGCGCTTTGGGGCTCCTCATGGGGGCTAGAAAGCGCTATATAAGTAAGCTCCATTTACCATTTACCATGACCTCACAGAGGAAGCATTGCTCATGGGTTCACAGTGTTTAAGAGACACGGTAAATTGCCACTGGTCCTTAGTGCTGTGGTTTTGGTCCGATCAGGGTTTGAAGGAGTTTGATGTAGATTCTGTCAGTTTGGGTCCAGACGAAGCTCCGTCTTGTCTTAAAGTGCTTTCAGTTTGTTTTTCTTTCACTTCCTGTTGGACTAAAACATCTGGATTGATGCTGACAGCTGCTTTACTGTCCAGTCTTTGGGTTTAGGACCCATTTTTATGTCGGCGCTCAGCAGCATTACAGAACCAAAGACTGCCGTTTACAGAAGCTGGATGTGGGCTGATGTCAAGTGTTATCGGTTTAAAGTGTCTTAGCTTCTTCTGAACATGCTGAGGCTTTCAAGTTCGGTCCAGTTGGCGGGCCATTCAGTAGGCGGGGCCGTACAGTAGGCGGGCCGTTCGGTAGGCGGGCCGTCCGGTAGACGGGCCGTCCAGTAGGCGGACCGTTCGGTAGGCGGGGCCGTCCAGTAGGCGGGCCGTTCAGTAGGCGGGGCCGTCCAGTAGGCGGGGCCGTCCAGTAGGCGGGCCGTTCGGTAGGCGGGCCGTCCGGTAGGCGGGGCCGTCCGGTAGGCGGGGCCGTCCAGTAGGCGGGGCCGTCCAGTAGGCGGGCCGTTCAGTAGGCGGGCCGTCTGGTAGGCAGGTTGTTCGGTAGGCGGGCCATTCAGTAGGCGGGGCTGTACAGTAGGCGGGTCGTTCGGTAGGCGGGCCGTCCGGTAGACGGGCCGTCCAGTAGGCGGGTTGTTCGGTAGGCGGGTCGTTCGGTAGGCGGGTCGTTCGGTAGGCGGGTCGTTCGGTAGGCGGGGCCGTCCGGTAGGCGGGGCCGTCCAGTAGGCGGGCCGATCAGTAGGCGGGCCGTCCGGTAGGCGGGCCGTTCAGTAGGCGGGCCGTTCAGTAGGCGGGCCGTTCAGTAGGCGGGCACTGGGTCCTGTTGACGGGGCGGGTGCCCGCTTTCATCAGTTTTGATGAAAAATCCTCTTAAATCTCCTGAGCTGAAGTTGATCAAGTTTGGAGTCATATTTAAATCACATGTCTCAGGCTCCTCCCCCTCCGTCTTCATCTAATCTCACCTCAACATGTTGCAGGCTCCTCCCCCTCCATCTTCTAATCTCACCTCAACATGTCTCAGGCTCCTCCCCCTCCATCTTCATCTAGTTTAATTTCAACATGTCTCGGCTTCTCCCCCTCTGTCTTCATATAGTCTCATCTCAACATGTCTCAGGCTCCTCCCCCTCCAACTTCATCTAATCTCACCTCAACATGTTGCAGGCTCCTCCCCCCTCCGTCTTCATCTAATCTCACCTCAACATGTCTCAGGCTCCTCCCCCCTCCGTCTTCATCTAATCTCACCTCAACATGTCTCAGGCTCCTCCCCCTCTGTCTTCATTTAATCTCACTTCAACATGTCTCAGGCTCCTCCACCTCCATCTTAATCTAGTTTAATCTCAACATGTCTCAGGCTCCTCCCCCTCCCTCTTCATCTAGTTTAATCTCAACATGCCTCAGGCTCATCCCCCTCCGTCTTCACCGC
>JARVLU010000002.1:23100231-23110350 GCA_031762415.1 Simpsonichthys santanae | reverse complement strand
AACAGTCAGAACCAGAACAATAAGCAGCAACAGACTGTTTACAATCTAACTAATAAAGTTTTGTTTTTATCCAAAAACACCAACTTGTCCAACCTCTTCTTGGACCTGCTCCTCCAGGTGGGACAGGTCCCTGGAAAAATTCAAAGTTCAGTCATCACACACTTTTTTTTTTTTACATTTTTACATTTTATTGTTGGATGTAACTGGGACCCTGTGTACATAATTTCGTTTCATCACATGTACCACATACGGTGCAAATGACAATAAAGACTCTCTGACTCTGACTCTGACTCTGATATATATAGGCTCTGTCCTCAGTCCATTATTGTACTCTCTGTTTACACATGACTGTACCCCCAATCACAACTCAAACATCATCCTCAAGTATACTGGTGGCACCACGATCCTGGGCCTCGTTACCAACAACAATGAGAGTGTACAGGTGAAATCACCACTCAATGTCAGTAAAATGAGGGAGATGATAGTAGACTTCAGGTAACAACGTGGAGGCCAGCACTCCACCATCTACATAAACAATGCTGAGGTGGAGCAGGTCAGCAGCTTCAAGTTCCACGGCGTTCATATAACCGAGGATCTGTCCTGGGCATTACACAGGCACTGAAGAAAGCCCGACAAAAACTCTACTTTCTAAGAAGACTAAAGAAGTTTGGCACAAACACCAGCATCCTCACCAACATTTATACCATTGAGAGCCTGCTGACAGGCTGCATCACAGAGTGGTACAGGAACTGCACCAGTCAGAGCCAGAAAGCTCTACAGAGGCAGTGCAAACAGCAGAGGACATCACTGGTAGCAGTCTCCACACCATCCAGGACATTTACCAGAGCCGATGTCTGCATAAAGTCTGTAGCATCATTAAGGACCACACCCACCCAGCACAAGGACTCTTCCATCTACTTGCACCGTTATATTCTACCATGTTGTTGTTTACTATTTTTTTCTTTTTGACCTTGTAAATATTGTGCCTGTATTTACTTTTTCACTTTTTTGTACTTTATTTTGTACCCTTATTGAATGCTTTAGTATTTCTTGTTTGTTCTTTGTTTTAGCGAGTCAAATCAGTTCTTCTCATCCTGAACATTTCATTGTACTGTTGACCTTGTGTTAAACTGCATATGACAAAGAAACACAACTTGAACTTGAACTAATCATTATTCTTTAATTTAACCATTAAGCATACAATGTATTGTAATTATGACAGAAAATTTAAGATTTACCTGCAGTTAATTTCATATAGACGAACATGTGGTAGATGCTTCCTGTTTATAACTTTTGTGATCAGCTAATCATGGGGTCGGCTGGCGGCGTTTTACATTTTTTCCAAACTCCATAAAATTTTTGAAAAGGAATAAACTATATTCCACCCTCTAAATGCTCAGGGTCTGGATTACATGTTCTCTACTGACAACACTTAATAATTTTTTTCTGATAATCTTTCACAAAATCCCTCTGACTGCACATTGTCCACAAAGAGGCCTTGCTAATGGATGGTATTTTAAAAGATGGGTTCATATTTCTGGCTAAACAAAAGTCACAATATAAACAATGAATGTATTAGTGTGGCAACCTGCTGCAGTCTAAGACAACTGGGAACCAGAGCTGCGGAGAAGAGCAGTGCAGAGTTTGCACTGATCCTTATAAGTGAATGTAATAAACAAGCGCTGCATACAGACAGACTGTTACCGAAGTAACTGCTGTTTTGTTTATTTATTTATTTATTTTTTGTGGGTAATCGGAATTCCCAATTTTTTTCTAGTGGGTATACACCATATACCAGCGTATCACGTAAACTACACCACTGCTGGGAAGTGAACTTGTGTTGTAACTTTTTTTTAAAGACGTGTTTTCAGGTGAAGTCATCAAACCAGAAGTTGGTTTTGCAGACGATGTTGCAATCGGTTAGATCATGAGGAAGATTTTTTTTTACAGCTACAGGCTTCCACAGGTTATTACAAATCAAGATGAAGTTACTCAAAAAAATCATCTTAGGGGTCTGTGGCTGGCCATGTTAAACCAGAATGTTGAAGGAAAAACTACAAGCAGCATCTGAGTTTGTTTTGCACATTTTGTGTCAGGTACAGTAATATTTAGAGTAAACTGAATTAGTACATTATGCTAATCATTAGTTGATCTTTGAGCCATGTGACACAATCCACACACAGGCCCTGGCCTGCATGCTGTGTACATCATCATGTTATTGACAATCCACACCCCAGTGGTTCAGATAGGCTCTAAGGTGGATCTAGAATGTACTCTTTTATTGAGTAAGTTAGTGGCTGTATACAGGGATGTGGTGAAAACACAAAATACTTCACTCATGCTGGCAGAACCTTCTCATGCTTGTATGGGCCTTGGTCACCGATTATTATTAGTTTTTTCCAAATTCCACTCTTTTGCTTCAGGCTCAAGATTGTCAACAAACATTTTAGCAACTTCTGGCATCTTAGCATAAGCTTTACTCCCCGGTAACAGTTAAATAGAGGAACATAACTTTAGCTTTAATTTTTAGGTGTACAGTAATTTGTTTACAGAGTGACTCCATTATGGTTGCACTTACACACTCTGCGATCTTCATGACATTGTTGCAAATGATCTACTGACCTTACAGTTGCTAATGCACATTTGTAAAATTGAGCACCACATGCTCTAAAATGTTCATAGCTATTTCCGGTATTCAAGGTCGGCATTCATCTTCAGTGTTTTAATCTTTTACACTTGCTTTTTTATTGACTTTTATGTTAACAAATATCTTCATAAAATAGATTTACTTTGTATCAGTATTTTAAGTACTGTAGTGACTGCCAAATGTCCTCACCGTGCAATGTTGGCTATGCCAACCCCTGATTTAAAGTGGGGAAAAAAAAGATGAAAAGTCAAACTTAAGAATACTGTACAGTATCTATAAGTCAGGTCCTTTGGACGTTTTTTTCTTGTCGAGGAAGTCCTTTGGCTGATGGATGAAACGTCTCAGCAAAAAAAAGAACCGTCCAGATGACCTGATTGCTTTGACCTGAATGAACATTGTTGGATTTTATACCTGGATAATTAAGCATGAACTTTGGTGTTCTTGTTGAAATGTTTCGTCTTTTATCCTAGGACTGAAGAAGTCTTTTGGATGAAAGACAAAATGTTTCAAAAAGAAGAACCATCCAGAGGACCTGATTTAACTTTAGGTTTTTCTTTCTAGATTATTGAGCATGCAGTACACAGTGCCCTATAGTAACAGATATAAATAAACAACAAACAAAAATCAATTAGCTATTAAAGAACCGGAAGTACACGTGAACATTTCTGGACCACAATGCATTGCAAAATAATGACTATCACCTTTAGAAATAATAATAATAATAAATGTCAATAGTGGAGAGCTTTTATGTCAGCGGGCATGGATTTAAAAGATGGCTTTACATTCTGCCAAAACAAAAAGCTTCAACACAATAAATGAATGTTGTGTGGAAACTTTTGAAAGACTTTGAATGAGGAACTGGACTGGACACTTAACTTTTTAAGACCAAACTATTAATGAAACAGAAACAGCTAAGGTTTATGTTGTAATTAGGTGCCTAAAGTACGTGTGGCCAGACTTCGACAAAAACAGCATGAGTTTTGTTCCAGTTACGTAGGTCCAAGATGGCGGCCGTGGAGGAGGAAGTGAAGCTCGGCTGACGTTGACAGAAAAGTGGGCGGAACTGTTGAATGTGATCAGCTTCAGCGGAGGCGGGAGAGAGCGGAGTAGCAGCAGAGACAGTCAGACATAGGAGAGGAGCCAGATGGAGAGGACGGAGATGATGAAGCGCTCAAGAAAACCCACCAAAACGACGAAAACCGGCCCCGAAAGGCGATCCCAACCGTGGCAGACGACTGGGGGATAAAGACGGTCGATGAAATGGGTAAGAGCTTTCGAAAAATCGTCCGATATTAGTAGAAAAACACGAACCAGGCGGAGATGGCAACATGGAGGAAAGGACGACAGCTAGGCGCAGTGTTGTAAAAATGGCCATGGTGTGCTGACAGTGAAGACTACAAAAACCACTTTTTCAAGCATACATTAATGAAAGTTGTATTTTAGTTGATAGATTTTGCATGTTTGACACCCAAGTTGTGAGTTGACTCGATTAATGTGCGGACAGGAGTATTTATTCTCAAGATATTTGGAGTTATTTGAAACTACGCATTTAAAAATTTCCTTTGTCCTTGAAAAGGGCAAATGCCCCAGTCTGGATTTACTCGATAAAAACATTAAAAACACGCAGATGTTTCGTTTTTTAAACGTTGTATGGCAATTAGTTGACTTAAAAACAACAACCTAAAGCATATTTTTGACCATTTTCACTATATTCAGTTTTTTAACGTTTATTGTCGAATTGCACATTTAAAAATTCTCAAAAATTGGTTCTTTTTTTTACATGATCCTGTCAAAGGCTTTGGAAACTCAAATCTTGTGACATGGTTTTAAAAGATAGTTTTAATAGCCAGGATTTTAAACTAATAGAAACAGATTGTGAGGAGTTAGAAAAAGAGAAAATACAACTTTTGACAGTAATTTATTAAATATTGACCCACACACAAAATTATCTTTAATTTGATTGTGTATTAAAGATTTTATGTTATAAAAGCAAAGATATACTTCGAAATACATAACAGGGTGTTGGCTTTTAACCCTTTAAGGTACTGAATGTTGAAGTAGTATAAATATGTACATAATTATTCTTTTCAAAGAAACATACATGTACAGCACATATAAAGACATATTTTTCATCTTAGAGATCCTAACTAGACTGAAGTGTATTTGAAGATATTTCAAATACTGTAGTTTAATAATATAAATAAATAAAAAACATTAAAATTTTCATTCTTATTGACAAGGTTGTTAATAATTCCACATTTAGAGACAGATTCCTTTTAAGGTACAAACCTGTGTTACAGTAATTTATAGTAGCTATTTGAACCTCTAGACATTATTTTTAAATCAAAAAGATTGGTACCACTCTGCTCATTACAAAATGTCCGCTGTGAACCACGAAATGGAGGCCATTGTTTAATGCCGATTTTGATGCATCTCAAACAACAGATAGGTGTACAATTAAAACATTTGCAGGAGTAATTCCGCAAAAACTTATAAAATTTCCTAATGCGTCTATGAATAGTAAATCGTTTAAAAAATAATCTTTGGGATTAAAAAACTGTTCTGAGGTTTTAAGCCGTTGTAAATTCTTCAAATTTTAAACATTGCTGTTACATTAATAATCTTGGTTTTGTTTTACAGGGGCTCCGGTTAACATTGGCCGGATTTTGTCAAAGAGGAAAGACCGTTACAGCGATGGCAAATGGTATGTTTAATTTTAAGTAAACTGCATTTCACGTTCTTTGTCTTAACTGCAATGTAAATATGGCCACTAGAGAGTGCTGTTGATTCACGGATTTATTTTAATATTTTTAAAGGTTTGACATTTAGCCACAGCAAATCGAAGAACTTCAGAAACTCCTCCCACGGATAAAACTTGGTAAGTACAATTTTAAGACCAAAAACCAAAGCAAGTGTTTTGCACATTTTTTTTTTGTTTGTTTATTTGAAAGATAGACAACACAACCCCCTAGTGTAAGATTTAGCAAGGACGTATTTAGAAATCAAAATTGTATGTCGCGATTAAGTAACTGATGCCTGTAGGCTAATTTCTTATCTAGTTTAAAACTTAAATACAACTGAATCAACCTGCAGACTTTCATGCTTATGTACTTCGCCAGCCTTATTTGTTACTACTTCAGTCTAAACGTCAAATGTGACGTTTTACCGTGATGACGGACCAAAGCACTTGAAACGTTTGCCCAATGCTAGCTCACTTGGAAAGCAATTTGTCTTGTAGTTTGTTGTATTTATACAGTACAATGGTTTGTGTTTTTACGATACATAAAGAATAAATTTTAAAAGCAAAAATATCGAGTTTTGGTATTACAGTGCATTTGGGGGTGGGGGGTAATTTGTCATCGGAAACTCCCCATATCCACCAAGGGTGCAACCTCCCATTCAGAGTTTGCCAATCATAATGCATACCTGACTCTGGCTAGCAGAGAAAGCTAGCAAGCAACACTACACACACGACCAATACTATTGAAAAAAGTACACCCTCCGCACATATGCTAGTTTTTCCTCAAAATATGATGGTTTAAAGCAACAGTGCGATAGTTTGTCGTTTCCTGTCGAGCAAGCCTTCGGTTAATAATGCAGTGAAGTACTGACGGGGTTTATGCGACCACCGGTTAGCAGGATTAAACAGCAACAGAAATCATGTGCCTGTCGTGATAAATCAATTAATCGCATGATGAATGAAAATTATCGACCTCATTTTCATTTACCAGCTTAATCATTTCTTTGGGTCTCTCTTTCTACTGGAGACACGGCTCAACTCTGGTGCTCTTCACAGACCTCTCTTTTCTCTTTAAAGTCTGTTTTAACCATCCAAAATCTCGTTTTTGGATTGATAAAAGTAGCTAAGCGATGAGGCCGACCTCGGGAATAAACCTCCGTCTTGTTGAACTCCAAAAATTCATAGTTGAAACCCGTGCCTTGGTGTAAAAGTTGTTTTTCTCTGCAAGAAGAAGCAGAGAACTTGTTTACTGTATTTATTATTATTATTACAGTATTTTTAATTAAAAGCTTTGTGTGAAAAATGCTATGCTAAAGAGCTCAAATCACAGAGTGTCCATCATGTCACGTCAAGGGCCATCCCATTTTTCGACAAGCTGCTCAACTATCCATCCTTTGGTTCAAACTGTCTTATACAGTACTGTCATCAGGTGGTCAAAAAAGGTACTACACCTAAAACAAATCAACATATTTTTAAGAATTTCACAAATATTGTTTCTTTTAAGATTTGACAATTATTGTTAAATTTCAAACAATATTATCGTGTATCACAATAATTTCTGAGACAATTCAGTGTTTCCCCTATACAACTTGCCATGGCGGGGCGCTCATCTTGTCCGTGAGTTTTCTCTGGGGTGGGGAGACGGACGGACAGAGACACGTCCTGAGCTGCGCAGCACTTATACTGACAGATTTGGGAAGGGGGGCAGAGACAAAGCCGCGCACAGTTTTGGAGCAGGGCAGAGGAGAGAGAAACATCTCAACCGCGCATTGCCTGTACAGGTGTTTTTTTTTTTTTTTTGGGTGGGGGCAGGTGAGACAGTGAACTGTGTGCGACAGTTTTCGTGTGTGTGTGTGGGCGGGGGGGTCAGCTTGAGTGTTCAGAATGAGGAAAGAGGCTGTTTTTAGGTTTTCAGCTAGTGCACCTGTATTGCGAGCTTCTAGTTTAGCGTTACGTCAGTGCCGACAGGTGGTTGGAGCGTTGGGTAGGCGGGGCGCCCCGCCTATATAATGGTAGGGGAAACACTGCAATTAATTGCCCAGCAAAATTTGTTATTGTGACATGTCTACAAACAGATTTATTTTAGTTGGAAGTTGGTGGATACATGCAACTTCATATTTAGTTTAAAAAGATAAGTTAAACACGAAGATGATAATTTAATTGGATTTAGACAACCCTGTTTTTCATGAGTTTCTTACCACTATACAAGCAGGGCACTACAACATCTGCTGGCACTAACGTAGCGCTAAGCTAGTAGCGCTACAGATGCACTGGCTACAAAGCTAGCATAGTAGCTCTGTTTCCCTCATGCAGTCACCCCCTCCTCGCTTTTAAACTATCGATCCAAACAGCACACATCACAGACTTGTCTTTGTCTACCCATCCCCCCACCCCACTCTACAAAAATCATGGAAGATATGAGTGCCCTGCCAAGGCAAGTAAACTAGGGGAAACACTGTTCATGTTTGGAAAATGACTTGAGGGACACATTACATATTTAATACGTTAACATGGCTGAGTTCTACTCCATGTCTCTTAATTCTGCGATGCTTGCTTCATTTCTGAAAGCTTGTGTCTTTGTGGGACGTTGCCAGCCGAACTGTGGCAGAGTAAATACAGTGCAGTCAATTTGCAGAATCGTTTTATGCTAAAGCTATGGCGAACAACTAAAAGTTATTTATTTTTTGCTTTGTGTGTGTTTTTTTTTTTTCATTTGGAATGGAAGCCATTTTCACACAGTAGTCACATGAGAGGGATACAAAATTTCTGTTGACCAAACCTAGTCTGTGTACTCGTCAAATCAAATGGGTTTAGAAAAGTCAACCTGGTCCCTACATTTTTTACAGGTATCGATTCGCATTCTTTACTGACGCATTAACTTGGTACTGTAGGGACTTCTCTTGTTTACCTCTAGGCACAACTATTTCAACATCTCTTTGCTTTTGTTTGGCCCTTGCGTGTTATGGTTGTTTGAAATGGTTGCAAAGTCTAGCCCTTTCGCTAAGTTGCTTTTGATCATTTTTAAATGAACCGATCAAGATTGCCAAATTGCTTTATTGTGTGCTTACACACGTGACTCATCCATCTTGGATGCAGAGGTGTGTCAACAGTGGATAACCATTGGCTCTTATTGGTCAATTCACATTTTATTGAAGTCTTAAAGACTTCTCAGGTCTCTGCCCTTTAGTGCACACTGACAATACAGTGGTTCCAAACAAAAGAAAAATATTTGGGCTTGTCAACATTTTGTTTTCAACCCCACCGTGTTGTTTTAGAGGTTACACTGTGGTTTCTCTGTGTGAGTTTAACTTGTGGGTCAACCCTGTCCTATAAGTGGCAGTAGTGAGCTGATTTCCTAACAAAAAGAAAAATATGCAGACAAAAAAGTATTCTCATCTGGATTTCAATTAGGACTGGATGATATGGCCAAAACGTATCACAATATATTTCTTAATTTTGTTAGATAACTTTATAATTCTGATATCAATATAAACAATATAAAAGCCTCAGAAAAACTACTAATTCATGTTCAAATTTTATTTGTATTTAGCCTTCAAAGAAATTTGAAATCACGTCAAATAAACAAAACTCAACTTTGTCAATATTAATAGTTTGAACTTTAAACAGCAACATAGCCTAACCCGCTGCATGGGTTTCTCTTGGTACAGCTGTTGGTGTTGTTTCGGGGACACGTTGGCTCATACTTTTATTGTGCTTCATCTACTGACTCTCGGCATATTCTTATCGAGTGGAAACTTCAGAATTTGGAACAAGTTAGATCTGTTCCCACTGCTAGTTGCAACGACTCTCCGTCATATTTTGCAGCACACTGAAACCTACAGCTCATTGGATCTTAGATCGCCGAACCACTTCCAAACCACCAAATTATTCTTTCCTCTCATCATTTAGCTCATCTGCTTTCTCTTCTCTTGTGTAAGCTTGTTTAGTCACATTCTGATGGTCATGGGCACTCATTTTGATGTGAAAACTTAATGTACGTTGGAGATTAGCCTAGCCTGCTACCACTAACTCCTTCTGGATTCGAGCTCTGCGTAACATCTACATCACCATGCACTTGAATATTTGTGTTGCAGCTTTTTCTGTCCGGGTTGAAACTGAAGCGGCCGCTTCGATCCGAATAGAAAAATAAATTTATCAGTGAAACGCTGTAATCATATTGAAATATCAAAATGTGCTTAAAGCTCATCACAGTTATTGAATTAAAGTATATCATGACATTATCAATATTAAATTATTGTCCAGCTGTAATTCCAATGTACTTTTTTTTTTAATTTTTGCTTGACTTCTCAATTGTTTTTAGTTTTTCAAGCCTTTACTAGTCACGACTAGCACCATCTTTTAAAATAAAGTTTTCTCATTAAAGTTTTCTCATTGTCTTCGGTTGGCCTTTATGGACATGCATACAGGTGACAGATGGCTGAGCACACAATCATTAATTTTCCTTCTGTGTATTAACAACATGGGGAGTCCTTTCCTTTTATTTCCAACAGTGTCTTAAGTTGTTGTCACACATTTTTTTTAGGCTAATCGTGTACACTAGCTTGACCGTACAGTATATGACTGCTAAAATACCGTAATGACATAAAGGACTGATGAAATGTTGGTGACTTAATGACATTTTGTGTTTGGAGTTCACTAGGGGTGCACCGATTGCAGTTTTTTGGCCGATTGCCGATCACCGATTTCTACAAAGTCTGATTTGCCGATTCCG
>JARVLU010000002.1:23079986-23091745 GCA_031762415.1 Simpsonichthys santanae | reverse complement strand
CGTAATGTATTTTGGGGTTTAAAAGCCACTGGGACGTTGTGTTTAGAAAATAAAAGTCTCAGTTTCTCTGAAACTCCTGCAACATACGGAACGACCACTGGTCTGGGTTGGGGTGGTTCCTTTTCACCTGATAGCTGACTGGAAACCTGTTTCTTTACTTTCAGGAAGGCCCAGTTAAACTGACTTCACTTTTTCAGAACACATACCAGTAGATTGAGTGCACATTGTTAGTGAACAGTGACGAGTTTGTTTTAGGCTCTTGTGCCATAAAAGTTTAAAGATACAACATTTAGCTTCAGTAAATCTTGGCGTGATATTACCAGCAACAGAAAATAAACTAATAACTCATTAATAAGATGCAAATATAGTTGATGCAAGTAAATAAATATTAAAGAAAAGGCAAACTTTTAACGAGCTGATGTTTCAATTGCGATTTATCTTTAGATATATTCTAGTGTTTCCCCTGGCCTGGCAGATTACTGGCCTTGGCAGAGCACCTGTTGGAGGGGTGGGGTGGTGATGGCTGGTAGTGAAGTGCTACGTTAACTAATGACAAGTTGAAGCCATATGTTGGGGTTACAATCTACTCCCTGTCTGAAAGTTGCAAACTTGTATCAGGATGGAGGGATTTTAGTTGGTAGTCAGGGTTCTGTTGACAGGGCGGGGTGACCTTCTTGGTTAAAGCTTATCCAACACATTTAAATCTTTTACCTTCTATAGTTAGACATTTAGCATGTTTGATAATTGAGCTGGTGCAATCAAGACTAAGAAGCTTTTAATTTCTGACATAGTAGACTGTTTTTAATTTAAACTATCATCTAAAAAAATAAAAAAGATCCCAGTGTTGGTGCATTTTCACACCTCTAAACAGCGCTTGATTTTATCCACTTGGGGTTTTTAGCTGTTGGATTTTTGGACTGTTTGTTGACATAAAAGCATAAATGTAGATCTGAACGGGTTGGATTTGTGTTGGGCTCATTAACGTCTGACCCTAACCCTTTAACCCTCTTATCTCTTGTTTACAGATGTGGGAAGAACACCCGGACGTGTACGGCGTCCGGAGGTCAAATCGCAGCAGGCAGGAGCCGGCTCGTCTTAACATCGGGGCTGAGGTAAGCAGATGGTTTTGAGGTTGAAGGAATGAAATCGACTACTCTGATGTTTCGTTGGTGCCTCAGGTCCAGTACATAAGCTGCTTGCACCATCTAGTGGATTATGATGCAGCGTTGTTTCACGTTCAGCTGCAGTGAACATCAAATGTCTGCTGCCTTCACAGGGGAGCAGTGACTCTGAGAGCGAGAGCCCCAAAAGGAAATCCTCACGGGTGAAGAAGAAAGAGTAAGTATAAAGACTGTGTTGTGTTTTCTTCATACACATTTTATCACTTTTCTTTGTCTTCATGTCCGTTTTCATATTGTGAATGTTCCCATTTCTTGCCTTCTTGTGAATGGGTATCTGTTTGTCTCAGAATGGGCTCGGTTTGTGCCTGTCAGCCAGGTGATGTCCTACATTTAAATTTTATTTCGCTGCTCAAATCAGTGACTTTTTCCTCCCCTGATTGGATCATGCTGAGCACCCATTGGCCAAGCTTCTTAATGGAATTTGGACTAAGGTCTTGTGGCCCTTGAGGGTGAACTTGTGGCATTTCTTTGTTGTAAGAAATATCTGGAAAGATGATGACTCAAATGATGATGAAGAGGAGGAGGAGGAGACATCGGACAGTGAGCAGGAAGAGATAAAAGTTAGATCCAGACGACTTCCTGCTAGAAGGTAAGACTGTAGCAGAGCCTGGCCTTCAGACAGCTACCCACTGGTCTCCAGATCATTTTCTGTGAACATTTTGCATTTATTATTTTGCTGATCACCCATTTGACCATCATTCTTTGGACTGAAATTAAAACCTGACAGAAAAGTTGTCCTGTGTACTTCAGATATCCTGTGTGTCTGATTCAGCTGTGAGCAGCTTCTGTTTCTCTGCATGACTTTCTCACAGACCTCAGACCAAATCCTCTTCCAGAAAGCAGCAGTCTCAAAAGGGAAGGAAGTCGAGGAAACAGGAGTCATCAGCTGAAGACGACGATGATGACGATGATGATGATGACGATGATGATGATGATGATGAGGAAGACACTCCAAAGAGACAGACTCGAAAAAGAGGGGCCACAAAAGTCAAAAGGTTTTTTCAATAATTGTTTCCCAGTTTATTAAAATGTCATAAATCAACACTGATTTAAATGTTTCATCTGATGTAACCCCAGTGTTTCCCCTCCGATTATCCAAGGAGGACGGCCAGACACCCCCCCCCCCCAACAGAACTTCCCACCCTGCTATAAAGATCATAGCATGTAATAAATTGATATACGCCTGTATATGTTCGCACTTGACCAATTCTGTGCGGCGAGGGAGACACCAAATATCCCTTTTTTCCCCCCTCCATCATCACCCACTCCTTTTGCACTGTGCCTTGACCTTCCGGGTCTTTTATATCTGACTTTGTATCAAATGTTTGTGCGTTCAGACTATGCGTTCTCCCTGTCTGTCTCAAGTGTTCGTAGTTTATCATGAATATATACAAATTTAGATTCTTAACTGGATTATAGCCAATAAACAAGGTTTTGGTTATCTGTATGTGCTAACCTTGTTTATAGTTGGAACTATACTGTGAGATAACTATTGTGATAAAAGGTTATAATAAATACACCAAATGATCAAATATGAAATTAATTAAATGAGCTGAAATCTTTAAAATATAACGTCTTTGAGTGAAAGAAAAAAAGAAATCTCAGTCCGGTAAATAAAAAGCAGATTTTTAGTTATTTTGTACCGTGCAAAGGACTATAAATACTATAATTTACTATTAAGTACTATAAATTAAAAAAATATATAACCCTTAAGTATATCAAATTTATACAAAGACTAAAACATCCTTTCAATATTGGGGAGTTATTTATTTATTTTTTTTTTTTACCGTAACCACATTATGACTTGTGAACGTCCCACAGTGTTGAAATGTTTGTAAATTTAATTCATGGACTTTCTTGTCACTAAAAGTATGTGAACATTAAAAACACAGCTCATAACAATTTAAGCAAACTTGACAGAATCTGTCAACGTGTCAATGAAAAATCTGTCATTTATTTTTCATATTCGATCATTTATTGAATAAATTCATACAAAAATGTTGGAACTCAATGAAAACAAAGTTTATTTAAAAAAATTTTTTTTTTTTTTTAATTTATACCAAGAAACTTTGAAAGAGTTCCTCGAGAAGCACTGAAGAAAACACTGCAGTTAGAAAAGCTGCACACGTTGTAAATAAACAATCCAAGTTATAAAACTATTAAAATAGGAGCAGAAATACCCCCCCCCACACACACACACACACACACACACACCCCAAGGCCAGAACTTTATCTGCTTGTTTTCAATGTTCTGTGATGTTTGAACAAAGCGTTTGCAAACGCCCAATGAAACGTTGCATCTCGAGACATGGATGTATCCCACCTTGCTTTGCAGCTATAAAGAGGACCAACATGACTTTGAAACGGACTCTGATGACCTGATCGAAATGACAGGCGACGCTGGCGAGGAGCAGCAGGACGACGACAGCGAGACCATCGAGAAAGTTCTAGATTGCAGAATTGGAAGCAAAGGAGGTAATACCTTCACTGCATCCAGTTAAGATGCATAATAATAGTTTTTGTGAACCTTGTTGTTTTTTCCTCCCCTTCTAGCCACTGGAGCCTCCACCACCGTGTACGCCCTGGAGGAAAATGGGGATCCATGTGCAGGGTTTGACTCGGAGAAGGAGGAAGGGGAGACCCAGTATCTGATCAAGTGGAAGGGCTGGTCGTACATCCACAACACGTGGGAGAGCATGGATTCTCTGACGCAGCAGAAGGTCAAAGGGTTGAAGAAACTAGACAACTTCAAGAAGAAAAACGACGAGCTGAACGCTTGGTGAGCCTTTAGCTCAGGGGATTTGTGTTAGCAAAATGTCTCCAGGATTCTCAGTCAGTTCTGACTTTGCAGGCTGAGGAGGGCGTCTCCCGAGGACATCGAGTTTCATAACTGCCAGCAGGAGCTCACATCCGACCTAATGAAACAGTTTCAGTTTGTGGAGCGAGTGATCGGTGAGAAGTCGTGATGCTTGACTCCCACAAGCAATACTTTTCTGTGGTTTCTCTTTTAAAGCAAAGCTTAAACATGGGGCTAAACCTCAGCTGCCTCTCTTATGAATTATTCTGTTTTTATCTGTCTTACTTTAGGACTGTCAAACTTTAATAACAAGTTGATATAACAGCACATTTATTAGTGATTAGTAGTTTCTGTCTGCAAAGCTGATTCTAACCAATGGGTAATTTCTTGGTACCATCTCCAGTAGTTTCAGCAATACTTTGTTCTCTTTAAGAACATCGTCTTAACTGAACTTTATCATCAACAGCAACAAAAACAGGGAAGACACCTGGCTCTTCTGACTTCCCCTGTAAGTACCTTTTGCCACCAGAACGTCCACTGTTTGTCTTTTTTTAATTTAAATCAAGTCCTACACTTCTGCAATGCTATGCCCCCATGTTCATTAACTTTCTGTTGTCTTTTTGAAACAGCTCACAGTCACAAGATCCCACCCTCCAATGAACCCGAGTACTTGTGCAAGTGGATGGGTTTGCCGTACTCCGAGTGCAGCTGGGAGGACGGAGCTCTGGTCGGAAAGAAGTTTCAGCACTGCATAGACAGCTTCACGAACCGAAACTCCAGCAAGACGGTGCCCTCTAAAGACTGCAAGGTCAGAGCTCAACCACAGCGCTTGATTTATTTTAAACATCACCTCCAGCACTGTAGAAATGTTTCTGTTATTTCAGGTCTTAAAGCAGAGGCCGAGGTTTTCTGCTCTTAAGAAACAGCCGTCGTATATCGGTGACGAGAACCTGGAGCTGAGAGATTATCAGCTGGACGGCTTGAACTGGCTGGCTCATTCCTGGTGCAGGTACCATGCCAACTAATATACATTTGTTTTGATACCACATTTAAAAGAAGAAAGAAGAGAAATAAACTTTCCTCTCTTCCCCCTCAGGTGCAACAGTGTGATCCTGGCTGATGAAATGGGTCTGGGAAAGACCATCCAGACCATCTCCTTCCTGTCGTACCTGTTCCACCAGCACCAGCTCTATGGACCCTTCTTACTGGTGGTGCCTCTGTCCACGCTGTCCTCCTGGCAAAGGGAGTTCGAGACCTGGGCCCCGGACATGAATGTGGTGGTGTACCTCGGCGACGTCATGAGCAGGAAAACAGTAGGTTAAATTTCACTAAGATGTCTGGATGTATTTTGTGCTACAAGCTTGAATGATTTTATTTATTTATTTGTTGTGTAGATTCGCGACTACGAGTGGGTGAACCACCAAACGAAAAGAATCCGTTTTAACGCTCTGCTCACCACTTATGAGATTCTACTCAAAGACAAGGTGAGACTCTTTTATCGACGTGTTGCTGTTTGTGGAAACAAAGAGGGTCTGTCACTAACTGTGCCACTAACATTTGACTTTAGGGGGTCCTCGGAAATATTAACTGGGCTTTTCTGGGCGTGGACGAGGCTCACAGGCTGAAGAACGACGACTCCCTGCTCTACAAAACATTGATGGAGTTCAGGTCTAATCACAGGCTCCTCATCACTGGTACTCCTCTGCAGAACTCCCTGAAGGAGCTCTGGTCCTTGTTGCACTTCTTAATGCCTGACAAGTACGTTCCTGCTTCACATGTTTAAGATTATACCAAACAGAAGTAGATTAAACTCCAGTTTGTCATGGTTTGGATTGCTTTGTCTTTGTTTCACACCACAGGTTTGATTCCTGGGAGGACTTTGAGGACGACCACGGGAAAGGGAGGGATAACGGTTACCAGAGCCTTCACAAAGTCCTCGAGCCTTTCCTGCTCCGACGAGTCAAGAAGGACGTGGAGAAGTCTCTTCCTGCCAAAGTGGAGCAAATCCTTCGCGTCGACATGACCGCACAGCAGAAACAGTTTTACAAGTACGACCAGTGCTCGTCCTCTGGTAAAAGTTCTCATCTTTAAATGAAGAGTGTATTTTTTAATGGCTGCTCTTCTCTGTCTCTTTCTCCAGGTGGATTTTAACAAGAAATTACAAAGCTCTTGCCAAAGGCACTCGTGGAAGCTCCTCCGGCTTCCTGAACATTGTTATGGAGCTTAAAAAGTGCTGCAACCACAGTTTTCTTATCAAACAGCCTGAGGAGGGAGACGGTGAAATCCCACAGGAAAACCTGCAGCAGGTAGGTCTTCAGCTCTGAGCCTCAGGATAACTCCACATCTAAAACTAGTTGATGCCTTACAGACAACAACACAGCTGCTTGTCATTTCTTTGATGTTTTCTGGTTAATTGCCTTTTTTTTGTTTTTTTCCTATTTTTGTGTTTCAGGCTGTAGTAAGGGGCAGCGGGAAGCTGGTTCTTCTGGACAAGCTGCTGACTCGACTCCGGGAGAGAGGCAACAGAGTCCTGATTTTTTCCCAAATGGTCCGGATGTTGGACATCCTGGCCGAGTATCTCACAAAGAAGAGATATCCATTTCAGGTTAGAGTTGCACAATTTATTATTCACTTCACACTAAATATAACAAATATAAACCAGCTTAGCACATACAAATCACAAAAACCTTGTTTAATTAGTTATAATTAGGGATGCACGATATTGGATTTTTGGCCGATATCTGATATTTTAATATGCGTTCCCTTTGTCAGAACATATCCTCTCATTTAGGCTTATTTGCTACAAAACATGTGCAACAGCTGTAAGAGCTGGTGACACAAATTTGGTAACAGCCATATGATATGCATAACTAACTTATATTAAATGAAACGTGTTAAATGTTATTTATTAGCATTAGTCACCTGTGATGCTGTCTCACTTGTGGAGGCTTGTCAGGTTCCTAGTTGCAGTGTGGGGTCCTCTGCACTCCTGTGCCTTTTTAAGTTCAAAGTTTTAGTATTTGTGCTGTACGACTAATCATGCTAACGAGGCTAACACAACATTCAAATGTCTGTGGTGAAATTCACCCAAATGCTATAGGCTATTAGCTTCTCAGTGACATTGGAAATGACGGCTTGTAACTCGGGTAAGGATGAAAATATCTCTGACTGTTGAGGATGTAGCGAGGCTCAACGTAGTTAAAAAAATTTAGGAATCCAACATCCTCAGTGAAATAAAAAAAACTTCCGCACGGCCGACATTTTTACTTATTCCTCTCCTCCGTGAGATCAGCTAGGTACATGTGACATCATCACGTTGTTCTGGCGCTGCAGGCATCCTTGTCACTGGGTTGTCATACAAAGCCAGCGTCTTTTATATCAGAGTTATTTTGATGGAATGACCGATGTTCGATATTTAACATTAACGCTAATATCAGCCGATACAATATCATGCTGATAATACCAGGCAGACCTAATATTACCAACCAACACCAATCATCCGAGGCAACTGCTTTCTAGTTTTCATATTGCTCAAAAAGTGTTTCCTCAAATGACTGGGGTGGCCTAAGATTAATCCATGGTGCCCAAGGCCACCATTGGCCACCCCTTGGCTCCATCATTACAACTGTTGGTGGATAAAATTGCTTACTCCATCTCCAGGATCTGACACTTTGCACCGCCTCAGACAAGAGGAAACAAAAAAATACCCTACAGCATCTATTTCAATATCTTGCACCAAACACTTTGTTTACCTGCATTCCCTGTTCAATTCCTGTAAAAAAAAAAAAAAAAGGAAAAAAAAGCACTCATCTTGAAATCTACAAACATTTACTGTTTAAGTCTTTCAGCAATGGGGGATATCAATGTACTGCTTGTGTTTATACAATAAATAGTAGTTTCATGAAGGCAGCATCTTCAGATTTCTCAGATCTGGACTCAGTTCCTCACAGAGTTGGTTAAAGCCTGTCAGACTGTCAGTCTTCTAAAAATATAACTTGATTTGTTTATTTATTTTTACTCTGACTTTCTTCTCAGTTTTATTTCCATAATTTAAAGTTGCTTAATCACCATTAAACATCATGGTTCCACTCACCAACAATATTCTGTGTGTTAGCTATAAGTCAGTGGCTGTAACATGCAAACATGTTTTTCTGTGTTGTTTTTTAGTTGCTGTGTTGCCTCATAATTCAATGACTGGGTGTCCCTGAAGGAGGAGTTTGGGGGAGTAATATTCTGAAAACAGGGTTTTGTTGTCTTATGTCTTATCTTAGTCCAGCTGAGGCGACTGGTGTGTGCATACTTGTGTTCAGAAAATACTTTCTCACATCCAGAACTCGTTTTGGTCTCTTTGTTTCTGTAGCACTCCCATTATTTTAGATTGTTTTGTTTGTTTCGCCACAGTAACTTGGAACAATTGGATTTTCTGAAACATTTCTGCCTTTTTGTAAACACAGTTCAGACGTATTTTAAGGTTTGCTCTGTTTCCATCAGATGCAGTGATGCAGTCATCCAGATGAGCCCAGAGAGGAACAGGAACACAGGAACTGGGACTTCAGGAAACAGCAGGTAAAACTCTGGTCTGTCAGTGAGCATGCCGGATCTTGTAGTCATCTGGACCTGTTTTGTGTGCGTCTTACGTGTTGCTGGGTGAAGGTTTGGGTGGAGTAACTGAGCGCCGCCTTGCTGGGACTCTGAATGAGCAGTCCTCGTCTTAATATGGAGGAAATTTGTGGAAGTGAACCAGCACATTACACTTTATGTTAAAGTGTTTCACCATCACAGCAAACATCATTTCTGTTTTCCTGCGTTGGACCATTTACTGTTTTTTACTGTCCACCCTCTCCACTTCACAACAACTGACTCTGTGACATCACTGTATGAATGTGTATGAAGCGTTCACACTACAGGACTGTGATCCATTTTACTTCTGAACATTTTTCAGCGCGATTCTCGTTCTGCAGTTTTCAAACTATCTCAACAAATCATAAAACGTTCAGCTCTTTCAGGACAATCCTGCTACTTTTGGTATTGGTGCAACTTTAGCTTTTTAAATATTTAGCCTTTTCTGCCATTTTTTTTTTTCCCTCATGGAAAATGAATTGAGCTCATTTTACATCCTTCAAATCTTTAAATCTGTTTACAACCTTTTACTGCTCCTTTCACATTTTGTTCTGGTTCAGCTTCTTTCAGCTTCATTCTGCAAATTAAAAAAACTGCTGCTTTCAGCTGTTTTTTCAGCTATTTAGTGACCCTTTCAGATTATTTTTGCTAACTACAACATTTTAGTACTTCTAACTTTTTTTTTGCTAATTTCAACTTGTTCCTTTCAGATTATTTCTGTTAGTTTCAGCTTTTTCCACTATTTCACTGGCTATTTATGCTAATTTTAGCCTTTTCAGCTCATTCCACATTTTTGACACTTTTGAACTTTTTTCAGTCTAACTCAGCAAAAAGCTACTCTCTCCACTTCCTTCTACATATTTTTCCTTTCTACTTTTGTAGCTACTTTCCAGCTGATTTTTTTTTTTTTTTTTGGTGGTTTATTGCCGATTTCAGCCTTTTTCAAAACTTTTCATGCTAATTTCTGCTTCGTTCAGCTTAATTAGGGAAATTTGTGTTATTTCTGCTTTCTTTTGCTAATTTAAGCTTGTTCTACTTTTTTCAGCTACAATTTTTTTTTTATTATTTATTTATTTATTTATTTATTTGTAGCAAATTTCAGCTTTTTTCAGATAAATTCTTGGTCATTTCTGCTACTTTCAGCCTAATTAACTTCTTTTTGCTAATTTCAGCTTGTTATGCTCCTTTCAGCTTTTTTCTGCTAGTTTCAGCTTTTTTCTGCTAGTTTCAGCTTTTTTCTGCTATTTCAGCTACCGGTACTATTTAGTGTTTTATGCTAATTTTAGTGTTTTCATTTAATTCCACATTTTGTAGCTCATTTCAGCTCTTTCCACTTCCTTCTCGTAGGTTAAGCACTTTTTTGCCATTTCGGCTACCTTTAGCTTCTGCTGATAATTTAGGCTTGTTCTTTCATTTCCGCTACGGGTACATTTCAGTGTTGTTTTTTTTTTTTTTTTTTTTACTTCAGCTTTTTTCAGCACGTTCTTCAGAAATAAACATTTACTGCATTTTCACAGGAAATGCAGTTTCTCTAGTTAAAGTTGTCTCTTGGCACGGATATTGTTAAACTCAGTCAAACTTCAGTCTGTTCATAAAGCAGAGGATGTGGTGAAGGTAAAGCATAGATTTCCTTTCTAGGACAATACGGTGTATTTATCAATTTCACATAGTGTGTCAGTTAGTAATTCATTGAATTTTTAATAATGTATTGGCACCCTAAAAGCTAAAGCTATGGTTTTCAGCTTGGATTGGATGGATTACCGATTCCTGGTTAGGAATGAGCTAAGTGACGGAGATCAAGCATCTGGCGTTCTTGTTCTTGAGTAAGAGTAGAAATGATATTTTTCATTCAACCTTTATTTATACAGGTTAATCCCAATGAGCCTTTGGAGTCATTTACAAGAGAGACCTGATTTTAACAAAGAGTGGTGACAACAATGGACAACAATGACAACAGACAGTCACAAAAGAGACATACAATATTTATTTATTTTTTCCCCCATAAATTACTATTTACCGGCGCACATGGAGTTACTTTCCAATCCCCACCTATGCTCATGTGCTGTGGGTAAGGATGAAAAAAGGAGATTATTACAAGCAGTTGAAAGAGCTTCTGCTGCAGTGTGGCTTTACTTTTACAGATAAGGTGAGAAGTTTAGCCTCATGGGAGAGTTGTGGCTCCACATCGTCTAAAGGAAGCAGTTCGTCTAGTTTTGGGTGTCTGATAAGGCGTCTCCTTGAGGCCTTCAAGGGAGGTGTTTCAGAAATGACCCACCATGAGGGGACCTCGGGGCTGACCCAGAATTCACTGAAAAGACAATACAGAGTTCACATGAAAACACATTTTGTCCTAAATTATCTTTTTATTTTGTAGTTTCTAAAATATTGTCTTTGTAAACACGTCAGTGTTTCTAGAAATGTCTTTATCCACACAGAAACACTGAAAACACCCCAAAATATTGAGCTAAGCCAGTATGTTGTGCTGTAAGACTCTCTAGAAAATACAAGAAAAACAGGAAACGGGGTGTGGGGTCTGTGCATCCTGGCTGCAAATTGAAAGCAAAACAAGAAGACACCCTATGGTCATGGTTGATTACAGGTGAAGTGATGACATCATAGTTTTCAAAAGGTTGCATTTTGGCTGTCTACATGAAAACATAACGGTGGCAATAGTATTCAAAAAATCCACAACCAAGTGGAGAGCCCCTAAATACCACATCAGGCCAGGCCCTGGAGTTTCTTCTGATAAGCTAGAAGTCATACTTGGAGAGAGGAAGGTCTGGGGATCTCAAATTAAGCCCTGGCCCCCACCTGATCTCAGATAACTGGCAGAAGATGGATAAAAGACTAATTTCCAAAAACAAGTTGTTCAATGTGCTTTAAATGAAAGAGTTTAAATGAAAGAGTTTAAATGAAAGAGTTAGCTACATAAAGCTAAACAAAGTGCATTGCTGTCTTTTGTTTATCAGCCAGTTCATAAATATAATGACCAAATTCATTAGATTAATTGTAGTTATGATGGCTAAGACCTACTAGCATACACCATACCATACCAATTTATTTATAGAGCACTTAAAACAGCAGCAAGGCCAACCAAAGTGCTGTACAATAGAAACAAAAAGCACAGTGGACAGGAAAACATAAAATAAAAATATAGATAT
>JARVLU010000002.1:23064532-23079886 GCA_031762415.1 Simpsonichthys santanae | reverse complement strand
TGCTAACAGTTCCATGCTGCTAACAGGACCACACTGCTAACTGGACCATGCTGCTAACAGAACTACTGCTAACAGTTCCATGCTGCTAACAGGACCACACTGTTAACTGGACCATGCTGCTAACAGAATACTGCTAACAGTTCCATGCTGCTAACAGAACCACACTGCTAACTGGACCATGCTGCTAACAGAACTACTGCTAACAGTTCCATGCTGCTAACAGGACCACACTGCTAACTGGACCATGCTGCTAACAGAACTACTGCTAACAGTTTCATGCTGCTAACAGAACCACATTGCTAACAGGACCACATTACTAACAGGACCATGCTGCTAACAGAACTACTGCTAACAGTTCCATGCTGCTAACAGGACCACACTACTAACAGGACCATGCTGCTAACAGAACTACTGCTAACAGTTCCGTGCTGTTAACAGGACCATGCTGCTAACAGTAACATGCTGCTAACAGTAACATGCTGCTAACAGTAACATGCTGTTAACAGAGCCACTCTGCTAATGGGCCCATGCTGCTAACAGTAACATTGTTTTTAATTTTAATTGCTTTTTATTATTGTATATTGTCCGCACTTTATATGTTTTCTGTCTAAAACAGATCTTTCTTGAATATGAGTCATCATGACTCAAGGTTGAATGAAAAAAAAAAAACCTAACTCCATGCCCCCATGTATGAAAGGCCTTTTAGGCCATTATTTATAACAAACCCCCTCTCCTCTCCTGCTTTACTTTATCAACCAATAAAAAAGTCTCATCAAATAGTTATGAAAAACATTTTTAAACACACAAATATTAACTTGCACTCATATAAATAACACTTTCTCTTATTTTTGTCATTTTTAAAATTTAATAAACAAACTAAAAGGCATTTAGATGCCTATATTCAGCATTCAAAATACAGTACTACATCACCTACAGTGTGTGTTATTTTGATCTCTGAGGAAAAGTGAGGCAGTTCATCAATCTGCTGCACTGTTCACAAAAACATCATTAGCCTTACATGGTTGCATCTTTTTTAAAAATGTCTAAAAAGTTAATAATATTTATTTATTTTATATTTTTTTAAAGTTCTGATTTTTTTCTACAGTAATGCACCACCATTCAGTGAATAAGAACCAGAACTGGAGCTTATTATTTTGCAGGATATTACAATTTTTTTAGCTGAAGTGGTGGAAATGGCTTTCAGTGATTTTAGGTAACAATTTTTTTTTTTTTTTTTTTTTTTTTTTTTGTGTGTCTGTATAAATACAGTACTTTTTCCTGTCTGTTGAGTTTGATTGGCTGTGGCAGCCATCTTGAATCAAGTTCATTATTGGTTTCAGTCAAATCAGTCCAGCTGTTCATGATATATTTTACTAACAGACAGACAACTGACCACTCACATGCACACGGTGCATGCTCACTTGTATTTCATGGTGGCAGAAGACAGTGTTTTCAGAAAAGCACCACAAATGTGTGAATCAAAGGGAAGTTATTCTCTCAACTTACAAGGCTCTCGTTAGCAAATTCCATTTATTTCCTCTTCCCCCTCTATGAATGTGTAGTTTTTAGAATAAATAAGTGTGGTCTTTGTTGCAGCAAATGATCTCATACCAGAGAGTCTGGTCTGACACGCCACATGCCACACAAAAAGACGTCTCGGTCGTTTCTGCCGGCCTCTGGAGCGCACGGAGCCTTTGTGTTTGTGTTTACACCAGTCACCTCCACGCCTCGCTGCCTGCTGCAGCAGCACGCTCGCAGCGTCTGCCCCGACTTGTGATCATCTGAGCTGTTTTCTCTAATTCGCCAGTGGTCACACGGCGTGTTACATTTCAGCAGCGCCGACGACTAGTTCCTGTTTTTTGGTTTGCAGATGTGCACGATTTGAGGTCGGCTCCTTTCGACACCTCTCTCCTGCAGATGAACACAGATAACTCGTCTCCGTGGATCAGTTTGGCTTCTCTCCTTTCTCACACACTCCTCCTCCTCAATTCTTTTCTTTATGTCATATGCCGATGTAGATTGCTTTGCTTTGTTTTGACTGTGCCCTTATTTCAATGGCGCATGTGTGTGTGTGTGTGTGTGTGTGTTGTGGAGCTAGTTGAGGGACAGCAACACAAAGAGGCCTGATCACAGGGTAAGCGGTACTTGTGGATGTGTGAGTGTGAACGAGTGAGTGGTTGTTTATGGCAGTAATGGACTGCTCCGACTACACTTCTTTTTGATCCCTTCGCACCACCTCAGTTAGCACCTCTGTACGTTAGGAAGTGCTTCACACACACACACCAACACACGCAGACCGATGAAAAAAATCTGCTCTCTGACCTTGATAACGAGTCACCTTTGACCTTTGGCTCAAATAGAGTTTTAGCCTCGGCTCTTACGTGAACATAAAAAGAAAATGGCCACACTGAAACCACATTCTTGCATTTTAGGGATCTTTTTTGAGTTTATGAATTCTTTTTTTTTAAGACCTTCACCGAAACAATTATAGCTCAACTAAATATGTCGCCCACACAGCTTCGGCTTCATGTGTACGCCTTATGGGTGGATGTTTGTTAGTGTGTGTTTGAGTGTGTGCGTTTCACATCAATGCACATTTATGCACTAACTCCGAAAAAAAAAAAAAAAAGAGTTTGCATTTTATTAGTTTCTGTCTCCGCATCTGTTAGACGTTTGCTGCGTTATATTTAGCATTTACATCCCCACGTCTGAAATTAGTCCGGCCACAGATGAGCTAATTCTGGGAAGTCGAACCTAAAATAAGATCGACATAAAACGAGCTCTCTGGCTTCCGCTCGCCTGGCACTCTCTGATCACACGCTGCTGTAACCTGTTAATCACAAGAATGCTCGTACCATCCCGCTATGTTTAGTGTTTACAGGCCTTAAACACGTCCTTATTTAGACCTGCTGCACTTGTATAAGCAGAGAGACAGCAGATGCAAGCCCACATACAGACATGCACATTTTTTAAGTGCATTTATCCATCCACACTGCGTACAACACACACACGCACACACAGTCGTCAAAACTGGATTTGATGGTGGCATATCCAGTGGTTGCAGCCTGAGTAGATTAAGAGTTGAACATTTGCTCACTGGACTCAGTTTGAGCATAATTAATGGTGCCAATAATACACTGAAGCACTCATATTTTTATTATTCATGATTCTTGTTCAGTTTAACACCTCACAAGCATGGAAACAAAATGTGTGCCCTGATCAGGAGTAGTGTGCTATGATTACCTCCAAAGGGAAATTGTACAACGTGGACAAAATGCACAACACGTCTAATAAATTTTAGGCACCACTTTATAATAATGCGCCCCTTATAGATGGCTAATAAATAGTTTATAGATGTGTCATTAATTCATCTATAAACATTTTATAAATATTTATTAATAACCACTCATTATGCATTAATAAAGGGTGACAGAGACAAACTGACCAGTTTCTTGCCAAATCTGTTCACCCATATGTTTCATTTAGAGTTGTTATATTAAACATTTCAGACTAAGTTACTACCTTGTAAGCACAATAAGCATTTGTAAATCTATTTTTTTAGGATACAATATTAGTTGTAGATACTTATAATGCAGTGATAAAGTACAATACTATATTTTAAAAATTATGTTTACAGATGCTTATTGTGCTCACAAGGTTGTAACTTGGTCTGAAATGTTTAATACAACAACTCTAGATTAAATATAAAGGTGAACAGATTTGGCAAGAAACTGGTCAGTTTTGTCTCTGTCAACCCTTAACTAATGCATAATAAGCAGTTATTAACGATGAGGCATTAATAACATATCTATAAACTGTTTATTAGCCTTCTATAAGGGGAGCTGTAATGGAAAGTGGTTCCATATTTTCTTTTGATAAAGATGGGCTTTTTGCTTCATAACTCTACATGCTTCATGGTGGAAATATCACTAAATGTTTAACCGGATCAGAGAAAGTTGGGCTTTATGTGACAGAATTGACACTTTGCTGTGTTTCACAGTTTTTACTCAGTCGCTTTAGAAATTTCAAGTTCAAATTTGTTGTCATTCGCATCACATGTGGTACATGGGATGGAACGGAATTATGTACTCAAGGTCCCAGTTACATCCAAAAATAGCAAAAATCCAAAGTATAAAAATAAACAGTATACAAGGATCTAAGATATAAACTAAACGAATGCCAAACAATGCACTAAAAGATCTAAGATGAACTCTAATAATGTAAAACAATATGGTGTAACAACAGCAGCCTGCAGCCAAATGTGAATACATATTAATTTTTTGAAGCATTAAATTTTCCCAATAATTTGCTGACAAACTCTTTTAGTTCTTACAACTTCTCAAGCTCATTTTGATACATCTAAACTTTTTTTCTTTCTTTCTCCCAGTGTGTCTGTCACTGATATCAATCTATATAAATCCCCTCAGACTGCAGAAAGTGCACACCCAATCTTTCATACATTTTAGTTGTTATAACCTCAAAATATTCTCTATGAAACTAAAAATAATGGGGTGTTTCACCTTGTTATATATCTTACCTTATAGGTGGTAGAAAATTAAACATCCACATGTGTCACCATCAAAGACTTCAGTCATCCACAGTATTAAAAAAAAGCATGACTTGTAGTTTTCACACACTGACCATTTGTTTGAGGCTTATTTTCAGTCTGTTTCTGCATGTTCATCTGAAACTTGCTGACAGGGAGTAGCGTTGTAACATAGTGTTGTCTGCACCTCATCTGTATTCTTTGTTTAAATTGTCTCCCTTACAAATGAGTCCTCATGACTCAATGAGACTAACCTGTAGAAATAAAGGTTGAATGAACAGACACAGGTGTGTGTGGTGACGGGTGTGTGTGAGAGAGCGTTGATGTAAAGACAATGGCAAAGAGGAAAGACATCAGCAATATCCTTATAGAAACAGTTGCGCATCAATTTGAGAAGAATTAAAGAGCTGTTTCCAAACAGTTTGGAGCCCATCAGTCTACAGTGAGAAAGATTAGTTGCATGTTGAGTCGTCACCCCAAGGTCAGACCATGTAAAGCTCAAACAAATTACAAAAACAAAAATAAAATAAAAACAAGATAAAATAAAATAAATGTTACTGACCTAAGATAGATAGATAGTTTAAATATTTGTGTTCATGACATAATAGTAAAAATCAAACACCTTGGTTGAGGATTGGAGGAGGAAACCTCTTCTTTCTAAAAAATACATTTTCATTTATTTATGTTTTTATTTTTTCAGCCGCTCACTTCTTCAGGGGTCACAACAGTGAACTAACTCGCACAAAGACTTGGCGATTATTTTTATGGAGGATGTCCTTCCTGATGCAGCCACAGACCACCGAGCTGCCACAGCTCTCTGTGTGGAGCAGGGAGCTGCTTTATAGGGTGCCCTTGGGAGGAGATGGTGGGGATTAAGTGCCTTGCTCAAGGGCCTAGAATGGGGCAAATGATGGTGGAGGCAGGTGTGGGTGCTTCACCTTTCCCACCCACATTTTGATGTTATCTGTACCGGGAGTTGAACCGGTGATCGTCCAGTCACAGGCCCACCTTCTATAACCTCTGTGCCACCACTCCCTTTTCTAAAAAATAAAATAATTAAGGATGCACGATATTGGATTTTTGGCCCATATCCGATATGCCGATACGTTAAAACTTATCTGGCCTATAACCGATGCCGATATTTTATATATGTTCCTTTGTCAGAGCATATCCATCCCTCTTATTTAGGCTCATTTGCTATAAAAAATGTGCAACAGCTGTAAGAGCTGGTGACATATATTCAGTAACAGCCATATGAAATTAGCACTTTAACTTATAATAAATGAAACGTGTTAAATGTTATTTATTAGCATTAGTCACCTGTGATGCTGTCTCACTTGTGGAGGCTTGTTCCAGGTTCCTAGCTGCAGTGTGGGAACCTGTGCACTCCTGTGCATGAAGGACAGACTTTTTAAGTTCAAAGTTTTTGACTATCCATTGTGCCGTAAGACTAATCATGCTAACAGAGTTAACACGACGTCGAAATGTCTGCGGTAAAACTCACCCAACAAGTCATGCTATTGACTATTAGCTTCTTACTGACATCGGAAATGACGGCTTGTAACTCAGGTAATGTTACGTTAGGAAAATATCTCCGACTGAGGACGATGTAGCGAGGCTCAACGTAGTCCAGAAATCTTTGGAATCCGACATCCTCAACGGAAAAAAAACTTTGCACACTGCCAACATTTTGAATTTTCCTCTCCGTCATGATAGAGCAGGTAGGCGCGCGTGATGTCATCACGTTGTGCTGGCACTGCAGGCATCCTTGTCACTGAGTTGACATGTAAAAACAGCATATTTTGTGTCCAATGCTAATATTGGCCAATACCATGCCGATAATATCGTGCATCCCAAGTTCTAATCCTGTGTAGTATTGAAATCTGCAGGTATAACAAGCGTGACACTGACACTTTCAGGTTTTGAAGAAAACAAGTTAAATGGAGACACAGCTTCACTATAATCTTTGTCAAAAGAATCAGCGTCTTAGAGTAAATTTAGTTTGACTTCAAGGACTGAAGCAGCAGAAACAGTGAGAGATGTAAACAGGCTGCGTGCTCCCAAACACTTTTTGGTACAACGCCTGTCCTGCAGCAACATGAATCTTGAGTGAGCATTGAGATGTGGCGAAAAACTCACTTCAGCTGGGATGGCTTGTTGGTCAACCCAGCTGACGATTTTACGGTGTGACATACTTTGAATTATAAGTTGAAAGACAAAAGTCATTCGGTCCAGAGCTGGACAGTAAAGGGTTAACCCTTCACGAAGCTGCTTCAGCATGGAGCAGAAATGTGTGGGTGGCAGAGAGATGATCATGACAGGCTGCAGAGGGAGCTTCTCCCTGCACCTGTGGGCTGCACAAAGGTGCAGCAGGTGATGAATCATTTAAAATGATTTCATTTAAATATCAGTCCATGCTGCTCGTGCAGCTCATCCATCAGTCAGCAAATTGCTTGTCATTTCCAATCTTAATTTGAAAAATCATGAAAGAGTGAGTCCGCAAAAGTTGAAGCGTGAAGTAGCGAGGGACTACTGTAAATCAATTAAATCCCCTTTGAGATAAGATAGTCCACACATTCTTGTTTACAGTGGTATGTTTTACCATGATGAAAGTGTGCAGAGAGTGCAAACACAGATCACTGTATTAATCAAAGGGCATAACTAGGTTCCACTGTATATTAAAGCTTTAAAGAGTTTGTAATTTGCTCCCATCAAATAAATGTCCTAAACTTTTTTGGATCTATGTGTCTATATGTGGGGGGTTCTGGTTTTATTCAGCTAATAGAACTGCTATGGCCTCATCTTACATTTGATGCTGTTTTCTGTTGTTTAAAAATGATGCTGTTCTTCAGCTGTGTCCCCTGAAAGACAGGTTTCAGTTTTTGACTCTTGCATTTTACATGGAAGGGTCTTTTGGAGTTTGCACTGAGCGGATTAGTCCCCGACCAAGATCAGATATCAGTGTTGTCGCACACGGGCTTCATGTGCTTATTTATATCAACAAGTTATTTGCTGCTGGAGCTCTGCGCGTCACCCAACTGGGGTTTGTTTTTGCTCTTTCGTCTGTTGTGTCCGGTGTGTAGTCAGCGATGGTGTAGAGCAGAATAATGTAAAGGTTGGAGAAGATGGCTTTAAAGGATACATTTCTTATGTTGAATGTTCTTCTCTTCAGCGATTGGACGGTTCCATAAAAGGAGAAATCCGAAAGCAAGCACTCGACCACTTTAATGCAGAGGGCTCAGAGGTATGTAAACTTCAGATTATATCCAAGTTGTTGCCTTAAATATTTGTTGAAGCTGCAGTCCAAATGATACCAAAGCACTCCAAAGTCCATGTCAAAACTGATCATTGAATGATGGTTGAGATCATTGTTCCAAACTGTCATCTTTAAAATGTTTTATAAACCAGGTCTAAAAGCTCAGATGTTTTAGATGCATGAAGACTGACCAAGTCCTGTTTAATAATTCTGTTTTCTTTGTTTGAAAGGATTTCTGCTTCCTGTTGTCGACCAGAGCTGGAGGTTTAGGTATTAACTTGGCCTCAGCGGACACCGTGGTCATCTTTGACTCTGACTGGAACCCTCAGAACGACCTGCAGGCACAGGCGAGAGCTCACCGGATCGGACAGAAGAAACAGGTGATTATTGGCTCTTACTCACAGAAAGGGGCTGCAAACGTCGTCCTAAAATAATGCGTCTGTGCTGCCCCTCTTTACAGGTGAATATTTACCGACTGGTCACAAAAGGAACGGTGGAGGAGGACATCATCGAGAGGGCCAAGAAGAAGATGGTTTTGGACCATCTTGTCATTCAGAGAATGGATACCACTGGTCGAACTGTTCTGGACAACAATTCAGGAAATACAAAGTAAGACTTGGAAAGCTGCCTGCTTTACTTGAAACTGCTGTTTTTGTTGATATTTTGTTATAAGTTTAACTTTTTTTTTTTTAAAGTTCAAACCCTTTCAACAAAGAAGAACTGACAGCAATTCTGAAGTTTGGTGCAGAAGATCTTTTCAAAGAGGCAGAAGGAGAGGAGTCCGAGCCTCAGGTACCACTGTGGTTTATACGCTGTGAACTGAAACTCTGTGCAGTTGAAAAGAGAATTAAACCGTTTCCTGGTTTCTGTAGGAGATGGATATCGATGAGATCTTGAGGTTGGCTGAAACGAGGGAAAGTGATCAAGGCTCCAGTGCCACAGATGAACTTCTGTCCCAGTTTAAGGTGCTGAACTTTTGATTCATCTCACAAAAACACAGCTGCAAATCTTGACTTTCTTTCAGATACTGTTTTTACAAATCCAACCTTTTAAGTATTATTTTTCTCTGCAGGTTGCCAACTTCTCCAGTATGGAAGAAACGACTCCAGAGTTGGGGGAGAAGGGTATAAGGGACTGGGATTACATCATTCCTGAGGAGCAGCGGCGGAAAGTTGAGGAGGAGGAGAAGCAGCGGGAGATGGAGGACATCTTCATGCTGCCCAGAAGCAGGAGCTCGAACAAACGAGTGAGAATCTTTTTTTATTGTCCATTAAAAACTCCTCGTAACACATTTCCCAAACCCATTCTGGACCTGGATCGAACCACTACGGCTCCCTGAAGTCCCCCCTCTGGTTTTCCAGGCTCAGGCCAACGACAGCGACAGCGACGTCGGCTCCAAGCTGAAGCAGCGCTCATCAGGCTCAGAGAGCGAGTCTGACGACAGCGACGACGACAAGAAACCAAAGAGAAGAGGAAGACCTCGAGCTCGCAAAAACACCGTGGAAGGTTTCACCGACGTAGAGATCCGCAGGTGAATTATTCTGTGATCCTTTACAAAGCCCAGTTTGGCTGCAGTGTCCGCTCAGTAGACCAACAGAACTTTGTGTTTTTATCTAAAGGTTCATTAAGGCCTACAAGAAGTTTGGATCCCCCCTTGAAAGGTTGGTGTGTTGTTCTTTTCTGCAAGTCTTCATGGCGTTGCTTTGTTTTTGGGATATTTGAACAAACATGTTGCGTCCAGGTTGGAGGCCATTGCTCGAGACTCTGAGCTGGTGGACAAATCCATAGCAGACCTGAAGAGGCTCGGTGAGCTGATTCACACCAGCTGTGTGGCAGCGATACAGGAGCACGAGGAGCAGCTGAAGGAGAACCCAGTTGAAGGTTTGTTGCCTGCACTGGAACGTTTTCTTTAAAATGTTTTGTTCACGTCCAAACATAACGCGCAACATCGTTCCAGCCAAAGGTCCTGGGAAACGTCGAGGAATCAATATCAAGATTTCAGGAGTTCAGGTCAACGCCAAGTCAATCATCCAGCACGAGGAGGAGTTTGAGCCGCTCCACAGAGCAGTGCCCCCCAACCCCGCTGAGAGGAACCAGTAAGATGCCCCTCCCATGTGAACACTTCTGTGTTGTTTTAAAACCACATGCTCAGGTCCACTGATCTTTGTCATCCTTAAGGTTCAAGCTAACCTGCAGGGCTAAAGTAGCTCACTTTGACGTGGAGTGGGACCTGCAGGATGACGTTCAGCTCCTACTGGGCACCTACGAGCACGGCTTTGGCAACTGGGATCTGATCAAGACCGACCCCGAGCTCAAACTGGCTGAGAAGGCAAGCGTCTTTATTTCCTTCATCCGGTTGTGTGGGGTTGAAGTGTCAAAGATGGTAACTTTCCCTGGAAATTAACAGGATGTTCTGGGAATTAACACAAAGTTACAGAGATTTATAGGAATTGGGATTTAAATTCTGTATGTGGCCCCAACAGGGAAAACATGATCTTGACTAAAAGTCAGATTTCATGTGGCGTCATACAACGAGAGGAAGGACCCCCTAAAAAAGACAAATAATTCAGTAGGGGCAGGTGGGAGTGAAAAGTTTTGTTCGTAGTTATAGTTTTGTTGTGAAATGCAATTTATTGAAAATAAATGTCTTTGGAGATTTAGTTTAAACAAATGATCAGTTACTATGTAAAAAATGTTCAGTCATGTCGATGAAGTTTATCATTTTCTGAACATAAATTTAGACACTTACAGGCATGTTACTGATTTTGTTTTTGTTTGAAAATGAGTTAAACATGGCAAAAAAAAAAAAAAAAAAACACCATAATGTGGATATATTTATTCAGATTTAAGTTTATGAAATTCTAAAAGGATTAAAACAACTAAAATAAAATAAAAAAATAAAATAAAAAGTGTAACAAATGTTAAAATAAAATAAAATCATGTAAATGTTGTCTATGACAGTGATGTCATGCACATTAGGTCATTAAACTTATTTATTTGTTTGTAAACTTTCAGTCAAACACATTATCTGCCCACGACAAAACAACATGTTGATCTTTTTGTTTGGATGTAAAACAGGACATTGATGCCATTTCCAGTTGATAAATTTCCATAACTCCCATTATAAAGTTTCCAGTGTGTAATATTTCAAAATTCCCCAGCCCAACTTCCTATGGAAAGTTTCTGGTCGTCTTCAAGTGCACCTATACATTTGTCAGGACTGTAGTCTGTAAACGTGGTGTCAGAGAAGATGAATTTAACGTTCATGTACCTCTGGGTAGATTCTTCCAGATGACCCCAACAAGAAACCTCAGGCCAAACAGCTGCAGGCGAGAGCCGAGTATCTGCTCAAGCTGCTCAAAAAGGAACAAGACAACGCAGACACGACGAAATCAGGAGAGGAGGTTTGCTGCTTTTTATTAAAACTACGTTGTGTCCTCTGGCTCATTCGCATGTTAACAAATAATTAAAAGTCTGGTTTCTTCCTCCAAGGTGAAAGTGAAGAAGAGGAAGCCTCGAGTGAAAAAGGAGAAGGTTCTCAAAGATGAGCAGGGCAATGAGATCTCCTCCCCTCGGCTGTCTGACAACCCGTCAGAGGAGGGCGAGGTGAAGGTCAGCCAGCCTGAAGATTAAAAACCACATTTCTCTGCTGGTTAACGGGAAATGTTCCTGGACTCTCATCTTTGACTCGATGCTTCCTTGTCTTGAGCAGGACGGCGGAGCAGAAAAGTCCAGCGTGAAGAAGAGACAAAAGAAGAAGGGCAACAAAGAGAACAAAGAAAAACAGGGAACACCTAAAAAGGAGAAGGACGGGGACAAAGAAAAGAAAACTTCCAGGCCCAGGAAAGAGAAGGTATTTCAGAACACACTGAATGACGCCAGTTTATAAGGCTGAGATTGATGAATTATCTAAAAAACAAACAAACAAAAGTTTATTTCATGTTTTTATATAAAATACAGAAAAAGTGTTTGCATTTGACAAAATATGTGGTTCAGGTTGAAATGATTTGCTGTTTGTGTTTTTGTCTCAGGCTAAAGGAGCCAAAGGGAAGAAAAACCAAGGTCCAGTTCACATAACAGCCGGTTGTGAGCCTGTCCCCATCGAAGGGAAGGAGGACGATGAGCTTGACCAGGAAACCTTCAGCATCGTAAGCATCTGTCCAGCTGTGCAGACGGTTCAGTCAGAGGAGTCTTTCTCTGAACAGAAATGTGTGTGTGCAGTGTAAGGAGCGAATGCGTCCCGTCAAGAAGGCCCTGAAGCAGCTGGACAAACCAGACGAAGGACTGTCTGACCAGGAGCAGCTGCAGCACACGCGCACATGTCTGCTGAAGATTGGAGACCGAATCACCGAGTGCCTGAAAGCCTACAGTGACCCGGAACATGTGAAGATATGGAGAAGGTACCACGAGTCTCAGCTAGATTACATCATCTTTTCAGGCCTCGTGTTCAAACTGGGTCTCTTCCTTTCTGTCAGGAACCTCTGGATCTTTGTGTCCAAGTTCACAGAGTTCAGCGCCAAGAAGCTTCACAAGCTGTACAAAATGGCCCAGAAGAAGAGGTCGCATGAAGAAGAGGTAAGCTGCCAGGAGTGTCCCAGGGTGAGCGGTGGGTGTCACCAGCACTGACTTGTCTCTGGTTTCCAGAAAGAGCACAAGAAGAAGGAGGATGTCTCTGGAAGAATCAAATCGTTCAGACCAGAAGCTTCTGGCTCCAGTCGTGACTCCCCAGGAACCCAGTCCTCCAAACATCCGTCTCACTTGGGCCAGCCCGGACCTCACGGACACCACAGAGAAGCCTACAATTCTGCTAACAAGCGCCACTTTGGCAACAACGGTACAAACTGTTTTGCTTTAAACGTCTGGGATCACGTTCTGAACAAACTTGAATTTGATCTGAACTGCTTGTTGTTCTCTTACAGATCGAGTGGACTGGCAGAGGGACCGTAAGTACAGCTATCCAGGAAACAGCAGCCAGCCCTGGCAGGGAGACCGCCACCATCCGTATGACCCTCATCGCTACAAGGATCACTATGGTGACCGACGCCCTCACGGAGACACGTATCGCAGCTACCGCAACAATGTTTCTCCCCGGAAAAGGCTGTACGAGCAGTACGGCAACGACCGGGACCACCGGGGTCAACGACCATATTATGACAGGTGAGTTGGAGTCCAAATGTATCGTCTAAGAACTAATTTGTTCACATCTGACAGCCGGAGCAACAAACGTTCAGCTTTCCTTTTTCTTTTAGCCTCAATAATGAAACCTTGACTGATCTTTCAGGCATCCGGACCCCAAAAGACGACGTCCCGATGACTTCCACTCTTCTTACCATCAGGGACCTCCTCAGGACTTCAGGAGGATGCCGGACCACAGACCACCAGGTCCGCCAGGACCAGATCACTATAACAGACCTTTCCACCCTGACAAACCTCCTCCACTGTTGGACCCCCGCTCCCCTCAGACTCAGAAGTCTCCACCGGACTCCCGCTCCCCTCTAGAGCGTCCCAATGAGCCCGGTGCCATGGTAGACCCAAACTGGAACAACAGGAAAGCCTAAAGTCTGCCGGATCTGGCTTAGAAACTGATCTGAGTCCAGGATCAGAGCCACGTGCTGCTGCTGCTGCTGCTGGACGAGCGTGGCCTCGACTTTTATCAGCTCCGTGGCTGTGAATTAATTCTTTCCTGAAGGAAGACGTCTGTTTCCATCTGTCGTTCAGATGGAACATCTAAACTAAAAGCTGCATCTTTGTTCAGATGAAGCAGCTCTGCTGTTGAGACTGAGCAGAAACTGGAAGATGTTTTAGTCCCATGGACTAATTAAAGGAAAACTTGGACACAAGCTCCTAAAAGTGCCTGAAAGTATCGGCCTTGTGATTAGTAACATTCGGGAATGTTCCCAGAAGAACCATGATGGAGACATTTTTTTTTAGCTTCAAGTATTGCAGATGACGTCATTACAGCTGGCACAGCAGAATGTGGAACTTGTTGCACCTTTTGAATCAATTCCATCACGTAGCTGAAGCAAATCATGAATTTTCACCATGAGGGGAAAAAAACGAAACTAAAACGGTGGAGGTTGAACTTTACCGGAAGGCTTTGTATGTTTCTTCTGTGCCCCGTGGGATCATTTGTCATGGTTTTAATAAACACATTTCTCATGCGTACAACTAAACGTTTTTCAATTATGTAGCTGTATAATTTATTGCACCCAGTCCCCCTCTGCCCCACACTGTTCACTTTTAACTTCAGCCCAAAGCTCTCAAGTCAGTATCAGTATCCACCATCTGCAAAGGTTCAGAACTCTTATCAATCAGAACAATAATTTATTACAGCCGTTCAGTATTATCTTAGGTATTACTGCAAATGTATAAAGGCCGCACTGGTCTGTAAAAGCTAAACGATTAAAGCTTTTATTTCCAGTGAGTCACTGGTGACGTGCCATCATCTGAACCTGCCTCAGTCTGTCTGAGACAAAACTGCCACCCCCTTCTTTTCCCCTGAATCATCGCTAGTCAAAATCATTAAAAGACAAACACATTCTGATCATTCATGTGCTTGTCCAGCTCCTGAAGGGTTTGATGATGATTTGAGGGGAGAAAATAACATAATTATTGTTATTTTATTTTTCAGTTTATTTTTTCTTTCCGGGTGCACTTGGTACAGTGAACAGTCAGCTTTCTTTTCTTCCACAAACCTAAAGTTCTTGTAACATATGTTCTGTAAAATTCTAAATAATTTATATTTGTGGAAAAACAAACCCAACACTTCATGAGAAATGTGCTGTACATATGTTTGAACATATGTAATAAACTTTGTTACACAAAGGAATGGATTATTTTTACGTCTGAACTGTTTTATTGGTGCTGCGTAGGTTGAATGTGGTACTTTCTGATACTTGTACTGGGAAAGTGGTATTTATTTGATATATTGTGCAGCTCTAGTAGTTAGACAGCTTCACCCTCCTGCTGCCGTTGGTTTAATGTACAAGTTTGAAAACTTTTGGGTCATTTTGACCCAAGGGCAGTTGGGGGGTGGGGGTTGTACCTTTTCCCAGGTGTTCGTCTTGAAGTTCTGGATCCAATTGTCATATGTTGTTGGTGTCATAGCAACAATTCTTAGCAACTGGAGGTGAGGGGTGATCATGTTTTTGCTGATGTCTGAGTATGTTTTTGTCTTCCTGGTTAGCAAAATATCTCGAAGTACCTGTAATCACTGGTTGCACGTTGGCAGTCGAATTTGATCTTTAGAGAACATGGCAGCTAACGATCAAAACTCAACTTTTAGCTTTTCCCTCTTCAGGGGTCGCCACAGTGAGTCCTCACATCTCACTCTGTCCTCACTCCAACTACCTATGTCCTCACCAACTGCATCAATATGGATCCAAGTATGTGTTGTTGGTGTCAGCAACAACTCCACTTGCAGCAGGAGGTGAGAGCTGATCATGTTTTTGCCAATGCCTTCACATCTTTTACCAACACTGTCCCTCCTCTGGACATGTCCAAACCATCTCAGTCTGGTCTCTCTAACTTTATCTCCCAGTTGTTCAACATG
>JARVLU010000002.1:23041826-23062913 GCA_031762415.1 Simpsonichthys santanae | reverse complement strand
TTGACTACAGCCATTTCCATTCTCTTGGCAAAATCCACCACCATCTGTCCTTCCTGGTTTCTTTCCTTGACACCAAATCTACCCATCACTTCCTCATCCCCTGTTTCCTTCACCAACATGTCCATTCAGGTCTGCTCCGATCACCACACTTTCCTCCCTGGGAATACTCTCTATCACTTCATCCATATCTTTCCAAAATGTATCTTTCTCCTCTCCATCACATCCAACCTGTGGAGCATAATCACTGACAACATTTAGCATCAGACCTCTACTACATTATTTACGGACCACCCCTACTCCAATGCTGTGGGCCTTGCTGCCCTTCCACTTGGTCTCTTGGATACACAAAACATCTACCTTCCTTCTCTGCATCATGTCAGCGAGCTCTCTACCTTTGCCTGTCATTGTCCCCACAGTTAGAGTTGCAACCCTCAGCCCTACATTTTTCACTTCCCTCTTCTCCCTCTGTCTCCTGACACGTTTCCCTCCTCGTGGTCTTCAACTAACAGTAGCAGTTTCTGCTGGCACCGTTTATCAACAGCACTGGCGGTAGTCGTTGGTGTGCTCCCTAGTTGCTGGCCAGTGTTTTTCATTTAACACAAATATTTCTTAATTTACTATAAGTTGTACATTTAACAACCCTAAATCAGATGTGCCAGTGTCCCAAAGAAAAAGTAGTTGACTAATGAGGTCATTTTCTAATTCTCCATCATAAAAGCTTCAACATGATTTAGTTTGTTGAAATTTATCAATTTTTCACCTGACCATGTTTTGTTGTGCGGGGACCCCCTTCTCCTCCTGAGCTGCTGCTTTGTCTCAGTGAAAAAAGGAGCTCTTGGCGTTTGAATAGGAAAATGTGAAGAAATTACGAGAAAAAAAAACTCGTACGACTAGACCCTCTGCAGCTCGGTTCTTATCGTTCGTTGTAAAGAGCCGTTCAAACGATCGTTTGCAAATGTCACACCTCCACCTCTGAACCCATTTCTCTGACAAGATTCCTCAAATTATGGTAGTTTTAGAGCTCATGAATAGAAAGATCCATTTTGTGGTTTGCACCTCCTGTAGTTTCAGCTCATTTTTGCTGTTCTTCAAAACCTCGTTTATTGAGGCGCTCACACCTGCTGACTATCAGTTCATCACTGAGCAGCACCCGTCAGCCACTGGACTCCCATGGAAACTATCATGGTTTACCTTTTGTTCATTAATGATGAAGAGTAAATATGCTATTCTTTTTATCACCTGGGCAGCTTGAACTACTTTCAGTGGAGGGGGTGGGGGCAGTCCGGTGGTCAGTGCTGCAGTGTTGGATTACCCAGAGGCTGCAGGTTTGAGCCCAGGAGCTGTTGGTGTCCAAATGTTTTGTGAACTTGTTTGCTGGGGTGACCCCTGCAGAAGGGATCAGCTGAAATAAAAATATTAACTTGCACTGGTAAATAAATGTTTACAGAGCACTTAAGTCAGCTTTGAGCTGCCTCTGGGTCCAACAGTTGGACAAAGGCAGGTGCTCTGAAGGGAAATTTGAATTTTTCCAACAACTTGAGGGTTAAATCAGCTGCTTGACTAAATTCTGCCGCCGGCTTTCTGTTTCATGTGAAGCTTTAAAAAGGCTTAACGGGCATGAACACAGTGCTGAAGGTGAGAGGACAATCATGTTATTTGCACATCTGAAGAACCGCAGGATGAACTTTAATGAAACTCTCAGAAATCAACCATTGGACACACCTGTCAAACACCTGCACTGAAACTCTTTTACAGATACTGAGCACTGGATGCAGCTGCTGAGCAACATGCCTCCACCAGGGGGCAGTAAAACACCACAGTTACAGAGCAGCTTTAAAAAAAAAATGCTTTCCATTAACCATAATTGACAGACTTTGTCTTTTATTCAATAAATAACTTACATTAGCAACAGCTGGCACGAGGGACCACAAGATTTACATAAAAACACACTTTGATCTTTCTTGCTTATCCCATTCAAAAATTTTAAATTCTTTTAATCACAAACAAAACCCATAAAGTGCTTTAAGGTCAAAAACATGAACCCCACAGAGCATTTCTTCCTACATTCTCTCATTTTGAGGAAAGGTGGGCTGTTTTTAAAAACAACGTAGCTGAGAATCGATCTGCTCTGTGGCGCTCATGTCGTTGAAACGAACAAAATAAAATAACAAAAAGGGTCCCTTTTCAAACAAAACATACAAAATGCTCACATTCACCAAAACATTTAGTACAAAACTGGAGATAAATTCAACACAGTTCCACAAAACGTATGTACAATCTCACAAAATACACGTATACTGGTAAAACACGCAGTACAAAGTACATCTACTGTATTAGCAAGAATCAACATCACAGTCGTCTGGTTGTCGAACGGCACGCGACTCAAACTCTGCGTGATCGATGGGCGACCGTAGAACCGTGCTTCGGTGTTTACGGGGAAGACGTGCACGCCGAGGGGCCGTGCTGTGGTTTTTATATTTGATCACCAAAACACAAAAAGACAAATTCTCTACAGATCCTGCTAACGTGAACAGTTCCAAGCTACAAGATGAAAACTGAGGCGTGACGCAAACCTTGGCACAAGATCGCGTTTCTTTTTTTTTAGCACGTTCCCAGACATTTGCTCGTAGCTTAGTCACTGAGGCTCAGCCGGGTCGTTACAATGGAAGTCTGTGAACGCGTCACGGACTGAAGGTGACGTGTGGAACAGCAGCAGTTTCTGCATCGCTCCACCTGTTGACAGACGTTCTTCGCGTCGGTGCAGATGAACGCTGATCGACACGTCCGCTCCAACAACGCAGCACTTTAACGTCCCTGAAACTGCTGCGTGCACTAATGTAAACGCCGTTTCAGATTAGTTCCCGCTGGAGTCTGCTATTTGGCTGATGGAGCCCGTTTGAGCAGACTGTCTTTTTCTGTTTTCTGGAAAAAAATAAAAAAAAATTGGGTGCAACACAAAAGAACAAGAAAAATGTCTCCCACCGGAGTGCTCTTTTTATACAAATCTGGAAACTCCTGCACTCACAAACACAGAAAATTAACCACAGATGCTTGGTTCGGCACACATATTGTTCTAATGTACACACACACACACACACACACACACACACTAACAATGTGAGCCATTAATCTCCACAGCAGACGACTGGAGACGCTGCTCTGACATCCCTTTGGCTGGGTGCTTCCTCCAAAAGACTCTGTTCTTCTGTCTCCAAAGCTGAAAACTAATCAAACATCGAGCTGCTTCTGGTCTAAAGGTTAACAAAAGCTCCTGTCAGGTCCTCCAGCTTTGCTGCACGAGCCACGCAGAGCTTCCCTGGCTTGGCACCATTGTGCGGATCAGCAGGAGGGAGGATCAGTGAACCCCTCTTTCTGCAAAACATCATCTTGTCCGGCTTCCCACAGGCATGCAGCGCTGACGAGAACGTGGGGATTTAATCCCAGGTAGAAATCCAGAGCTGCTCTGTTCAAAGATTAAGAGCGGCTAAATGCACGTGATGAGAGACGGGTGAGAGGTGAGCCCGTCCTGTTGTCAGCCCGACGTCCAGATGAGGCTACACGACTAAAATGAGACCTGGAGCTGGGCGGACCCAGACCACCGGTCAGCACACGAAGCCACAGAGACGGTACTTGAACATCTACTGACCTAAACGACATGAACAGTCTACAGGGGGACTGTGCAACACGCAGTCCACAGTAAGACAGCCAGGAGGAAAACCACACGCGAGTCTTTGTGTGGGTTTGCTGCGCCGCTCAGAGCGTTGTTTTCATAGATGTGGTATCGTTTGCTGTTGGAGTGGAGCATTTTTACATCCTCGAAGGCGTAGTAGGCCGCCATGGTGAAGTTTATGTCTCCGGAGGAGAGGAGGTCGAACACGCAGGACTGGAAGTACAGATCCTCCACTGGAAGGCGCTCCTTGCACTTGGCCTTTGCCGACTGGTAGGTGAAGCCGTGCGTCCCGGCGCCGCCCCTGGTTCTGCCCGTGCCGTGAGCCTCGGCCACGCCAGCTTTAAAGTTCCTGAAGTCGATGCGCTGGTTGGCGGGACAGCCGTGGAGGCACAAGTACAAGTCCTGGTTATCGTCTTCCTCCACAGAGTTCACGACCTCCTCCGGCATGCGCACGGCAAAGGTGAGGTAGCGGCCGACCTGCCGCACCACGATGGTCGTCCCGATGTACCGGGCCTGGATCTCCACGTGCTGCCCGGGGACCTTCTCCACCACGCGCAGGGTGTTGCCTCCGTTGGGGTCGCCTCCGTTTTTGGAGCCGTCGGCGAAGGCGGCGGGCAGCTCGTCCGTCTCAGCGTGGTACGTTTTCTGCTCCACGCATTTCTGGAAACTCCTGAAGATGATTGTCAGCTGCAGGGGGTGGGGGGGGGGAGAGGGAAACACAAATATGAGCTGTTAACATCGATCCACTTCGCGCAGTTCAGTAACGGTAAATCCACAGAGTTTTAAAAATGGATGCGTTTAGCTGTGTGCCGAGAACAAGTTCGTGCTAACCGGGGCCACCCCCCCCCCCCCCCACACACACACACACACACTCAAGTGTCACGTTCCAGGGCTGGCTCAACGCAGGGGGTGAGGTAAACGCCCTCCATGAAAACACGCGTCCCGGCCGTGTAGAGTCAGGCCTCAGTTTGCAGACACAAAGACGAGCTGTTCACAGCGCTGCCCGTGAACCCCCAGAGCTCTGCGCCAGGAGGGGGTGGCGTGGGGCCAGATACTCCACAGCTAATCAAGTGGGACCGGTCACGACTGTCCAGGCGTGGCTTCACGGGACACCACTGAGCCACTGTCCAAGGAAGCAGCAGAACGCTCCTGCTTCGATCTTAAGGTCCAAACACGAGTGGAGCTTGGGCTGAAGCGTGGGTTTGATTCTCTGCAGTGAAAGTAATCCACCTTCCTGTTTGCACAGGTGCCACTCACTGCTGCTGCTGCTTCGTTTCCCCCTTTTGTCCAAAAATCTTGTACTCTTTAAAAAAATAAAAATAAAAGCTCTCATTTGATTCCAAGAATAGCAACATAAAATGTAATTACTTTAAAAGCTAAATAACTCACAAATGTCTAATAAGCGTCATTAAGAAAGCTTGATTACAGAAAATTACAGCCTCTACAAATGTGTTTGAGTTCTTTTATACCTCCGTCTAAGTGCTTCACATTTGCTGCTGACGTTCTGCCAAATCTGGGTGGACTTTTACTACAAGACGTCCAAACAAACCGCCGCTCCGTTAAACAGCCAGAACCACGTGTGTCCTGCAGATAAAGATTTAAATGGAGGAGCCCAAACATCAGGCTCACGACGAGCGACGCTGAACCGTTTCTGACGCGTCGTTTAGAAAAGCTTAGAGGTCTTTGTGGCGGTGGCGGCTCGACCCGTTGTTCTGGAACAGATCCAAACACTAACCAGAACCCGGAGTTTGACAAGAGGAGCTGCAGCTCTTAACAGTGCGACCACACGAAAGAGAGAACACGAACCAAAACATTGGACAGCTTTGTGTTTAGGAAGACTTGAGGAAACTTGGAGAAAATGTCACCACTGCAAAGATGGAAAAAAAAAAAAAAAGTCCTTTTTGACCAAAACAAAGTCAGTATGTTTTCAACGGACTGAAAAAAACAAATAAACTTTGAATTTTGAGCGCAATAATTTGAATAGTGAATGTTTGTAGTTTGAGGAGCATTTTTCTTGACAGGGATTGAACAGGAAGTGCAAGTTAACGTTTTTTTTTTTTTTTTGCTCACGATATTCAAGCAGGAGTTACATTGTGTATAAGAGAGGTAGATTTTAATTTTGATTGTCAGAGGCAGAGAATAGATGGATGCTGGAGAGTGCAGGGAGCAATTTCATCCAGCACCAGGTTCAGTGGCAGAGCCAGGGGGTGGCCAATGGTGGCTGTGGCCACTATAGATTTATCTTTAGCCACCACAGCCATTTGAGGAAACTACATTTTTAAGCAACATGAAAACTAGAAAGCAGTTTGAGAGGGAGATATGATGGTGGCCATCTTGGATTTTGAGGTGGCAACTCAATTTTCAAAATGAACCAAGTTTCTGTGCAGCCACACATCAAAAATGGAAGTCGTACCTCACTTATTATTCAAGTTGTCATTCTCACAACATTCAAGGATGAACCAATGGAGGGTATTTTTAATTCCCCCTGCTCTGCAACAGGGGACAAAAATCATCTAACACTCAATTATATCATAGTATTTAGGATTTTAAGACAGATATACTCAGAAAATATTGGGTTTAGCTTTAAAAATGGTCGTTGTACAAGTGACATTTACAATTTGTTAGGGATGCACGATATTGGATTTTTGGCCAATAGCCGATATGTTAAAACTTACTTAGCTGATAACCAATAACAATACTGATCTATTTTTTCCTAGACCTACTTAAAGAGACTACTCTGCTGTTTAATTAAAATACTACATTATTCTGCATGGTCTTTGTTAATTTTGCCTGCTACCAAATGCAGATGCTAAAAAGGGGCTGAAAATAATGCAACACTTCAACTTGGATTATGTTTAATGTCAAATTTATTCATGACATTTACGGTACTCTCTCTAACACAAGGACAACACTCAAACAATGCAAATTTGTAAATTTTCCCAAATCTAAACTCAACCTGTTCACAAGCAACAAGTGAAAAACAAAGTAGTAGTGCATTAATAGATGTACTTGACAATTTCTTAAATTAAAGATAAACTTAAAACAGAAGCCTTTAATATCGGTGAGTTATTTGGATGGACTGTCCGATATTTAACTTTATCGTTAATATCGGCCGATACCGATACTGTGCCGATAATATCGTGCATCCCTACAATTTGTCTTTGTTTGTAGGCCGTTCTTATTTTACTACCCTGTAATGAGTTGTTGGTGCACTCAACCTTGGAAGGAACATCAATAAATAATTTGGATCAAATAAAGCTAAATAAATCATATTTACATTTCCTTTATAGATATTCAGACCAAAACACTGGACACTTCATTTACATCAGGATAAAGGTGGAGTCATCCAAATGTTTTCATACAGGTCAACAGTGGCAGGATCCCCAACAACCTATGGGACAGACCTGGTTGGCAGGCTGCAGACTGATGAAGACCTCTGGACGTATGGAACGTTTCTCACTTAAACTTGTCCAGATGACACAATCTAACCTTTTTTGTTGATGCCTAACAATGTTTGCAATGTGGAGGACCAGTTGCAAAGATTACATCTTTATTTCATGGTTAAATGGAAAAAAGGCAAGTACAGTAAAAATATCAAGAAGCCACTTTTCTACACCGGCGCATTAGAGCGTGGAGGATAAGGAGCACACAGCTCTCACCTTGCTCGTTGCTGTGGCCATCGAGCCAGGCAGCACAGGGGAGTTGGTCACCTGCACCGACAGGAACTTGTTGTGGATCAGGGGCCAGGCTCCTTCCACCCTACACGTCTGAAAGTCGTCGCCAAACGTCCGCAGGTGCGGGTCCCCGAAGAAGCCGCAGTGTGTGTAGTTGGGCAATGCCGTGTTGCGCGGAAGACTGCGCTCGTAGTGGCACACCTCGGGCCCATCAGAGTGCTCCTGGCTGTCGGTCAGGACCGGAGGAAGCGGCGGCGGAGGAAGCGGGGTCCTGGCCCGAGGCGGGGACGTGGGCCCGTCCTTCGAGCAGTTGTTCTGTTTCATCAAGTCCTCGATGCCATGCTTGGTGGCGTGATAGGACAGGTCGCCCCTGCAGGAGCGCGTCGTCCGGACCACGCAGCTGTAGTAGACTCGCAGCGCCGCACACGTGTCCTTCTCTGGTCCAGAGTTCAAGGGCGAGGTCAAATACTCAGTGTTGCACTTCTGGATCTTGCACTGCAGACTCACTGGAAGGGACAGATTAGAGAGGACAGGGAGTCAAACATGTCCAGAAACTGTGGAAGCAGTTAGATCCTCATGTTTCTCATACAGACACATAAATGTCAAATAAAAACACTAAACCTGATGACTTTGTATCGCAATAAAAACTAAGCATGTTTGACATCCTGTTGAGTATCTGAGTGGCCATCGTTTAAAATAAATTTACCAGTGGACCTGTAAAAAGGAAAAGAGGACATGGAGTTCCCTCTCATGCCTACAGGCTTTAACTTCACATTAAAACATCATTCTGGATTTTCATCTTCACAGATAACCACCCCTGCACGTCTGAATCCTTTTACAGCCAACTCTTTGTACAAATCTTCCACCGTTGCCTTGTTGCGACACCACGTTTGACTAATAAAGCATTTATTTGCAGGCTCTCTCACCCAGAGTCTCGATGGGGGAAGCTGCACGGACACTTTGAAGTCACACTTTAAACAGTATTTGTCTGAAAAGCTTTGCTGCAACCCCAACACCACTCAGGCCTTTACAACCACCTGACAGGTGGAAATAAACTCATCTTGATCTCAACTATCTGAGCTTTGTCTTTTATTATTTTTGTGGGGATGAATGAACCAACAGACAACTTTGACTATGTCCATCTTTTAAATTACAATAAAATAAAATAAAAAATCCTGTTTTTTAAACCATTTTTACAAATTTTAGCTGATCAAAAAGCGAAACGGGGAAAAATAAGAAGACTATTATTCCTGACTAACCTGAAAAAATAAAAAAAACATTATTTTCAATACAGTACTGTACTGTTACTGTGAAAGGATTTAAATTTGAATACAACAATTTTGGTGATAAATGTGTTTGTTTTGGTTTATAAATATAAGAAAGATTTAACTACCAGATTTGGAAAATTGAATTGTTTGGGTTTAGTTTTGTTTATATAAGATATAAATCTTAATAAATAAATAAAACAGCTGCTTATGGCAATTGTTTAAAAATACATTTTGAACAAAGTGCAATATACCTGCTCAGACTGAAAATGTTTTAAACTGTATAAACTAAAATGATGCAGTTGCATCAGCTTTAATATACATATACTGTACTGTATAAAGTTTTTCAAAGGTTTTTCTTAAAGACAGATTTAAAGTTAATTTAAGCTTTTGTTTTAAAAGAATCACAATTTGTTTTAGTGTGGCAACACAAACATTAATGGAAAATATGTCTAATTTTCTCCTAAACTACACAAATAAAAAAAAGCTTATTTAAAAAAAAGGTTATTGAAACCTGCCCCATCCCCCCTCCCAAAAAATAACAGCACTAAAGAGCTGCAGAAGCTTTAAAATGTCCTTTTTCTCCAAGAAAAACAAATAAAAAACAACAATACCTGATCAAAAACAATAAAGTCTGAACTAAAAAAAAAAAAAAAAAAAACTCGTCTGCTTACTACACGTAAAAATTTGGTTCGAAATAAGTTAAATTTCACACAATTACCCACATTCACAATAATTATAACGACAAACACACGCTTTTACATTTAAAATCAATGGGACTTTAAGGGTTTGGTTTTCTTTTTTTTTTTTTAATCGCTTCGGATTCGTGTCCGTGTTTGGGGGAACCTGGCAACCCTGGAGAAAGTTCACGTCTGGAGAAGTTAGCTAGCGACTCAATTAAGATAAAAACAAACCTCTTCTTGTCAAAAACGTTAATTTATCCGTGTCTGTGTGAGTTAACATGATGGTGGCTTATCGAAGACCAGAGTGAAACAGTTTGTGGGTCTTACCGGAGGGGAAAAGTGAGAAAAGCACAGCGAGGACTCTGCACACTTCAAGCACCGAGGAGGGTCTCCCTCTTTCCCCCATAACCATCCATCCAGCTCGGGGTCGCGCTTCACTCCTCTCCCTGCTCAGGCAGCATTAAAATAAAAACAGGTGGGGAAAGTTAACTGGAGCTCCAGCGACGAGAAAAACAAGAAAACAGTCCACGGGGCTCTCATCCCTGCCTGGTTACAAGCTCACTCTCTCCTCCGAAGCACAGCAGCCCAGAGAAGACGCTACGCGCGCGACAGGCAGCGGAGCTCCTTTCCTCTGAGGAGTGGAGGAGGAGCCGCGGACACTCTCCACCAATCACCGCCGCCTGCTTGGCCCTCAGCCCCGCCCCTCTCCCGATCTCACATTGCGCCTCAATGCGCAGACTTGTTTGACTTTAACGACCTACAAAGTGGCAGACCTGCTGACGTCATGCGCAAGGAAAGCTTTGTTTTCATACCGTCAGCTCAATGTATGATGGAAAAATGAACAGAAAGAAAAAACAAAGGTGGCGGGCATCATATTGTTTTATGGAGACATAATGATTTAGTTAAATTATTCAAATTACATATTAACCCAGTTTTTTTTCAGGCAGTTGTTGCAAATAAAACTTTCAGGGATATTTATTTTTATACAGTGTTAATGAAAACACTGTAGCATGGTTAGCTACATAGTTAAACATTTTTATTAATGGGCATATTCAAAGTCAGTATTTTGCAATACATATATATTTGTTAATACCACTGACTATGGCTTCCTCCCTAGCATCAGCTACAGTATTTAGTTTTCACTTCAGTTTATTTACACAGCACCAAGTCACAAATAAAGTCATCTCAGGGCACTGAACATAAAAAAAAATTGTTTATCTGAGGAGCAGACTGCTTTTAGTTGAACTCCATCACAGAACTCTCATCTTGAGCCAGCATGAAGGCGACAGTGGAAAGGAAAAACTCCCTCATGGTGAAGAAACCTTTAACAGAAACAGGCTCAGGAAAAGTGGCCATCTGCTTCGACCAGCTGGTTTGGCAGGAACAGATACACAATGGCAGGTTGAGAATGTTAAGATAGAAACAATATATAAGGAATATTATTTTAACATTTCATTTAAGGAAATTAGGTCAATTTGTCCTCCAGTAGTCAAAGTCTATAGCGACATAACAACCCATCCCTAACTACAGGATTTATCAAAAAGGAAAGTCTTGAGCCCAGTCTTAATGTGTCAGATTCATGGACAAGAAACTGGAAGTTGGTTCCACAAGAGAGGAGCCTGATAACTGAAAGATCTTCCTCCCATTCTGCTTTTGGGAACTCTAGGAATTGCGAGTAAGCCTGCAGTCTGAGAGAAAGTGCTCTGTTAGGAAAATATGGAGCAACAAGGTCTCAAATATAAGATGGAGCTAGGTTGTTGAGGGCTTTGTAGGTTAAAAGTAAGATTTTGAATTCAATCCTGGATTTGAGCCAATGGAGAGAAGCTAAAACTGGAGACATATGATCACTCCTACTAACTCCAATTTATTAATACAGTACTCTATATTACTGTTACTCCAATTTACAACTCCTATTCAACAACTTATTGGTGAGATATGCAAACATTACACTGCTTCGAGAACCAGACACCCAGAACAGCTTGTAGTTAAGATGAACTCATTAAGACTTTACATTAGTAAATAAATAAATAAATAACATGTAAAATTAATTGAATATTGGTGCTATTTATGATGACTTTTATTTCTACAAACACCTTATTCCTCCGTAGACCCACAGAGCACACATCAGTAACTCTGGCTGAACTCACTGAAGATGTATCAAATTAATTTACTTCTATTTTTCTCTTGAGTTGTAAAACGTCATTAACCTTCATAAAGCAGCCAGTCACAGTACATCAGCCACCACTGACTGAACCTAGAAAGAAGTAAGCAAATATCCTGAACAATTTGATTCAGTTTATTTAAATAGCATAAATTCACAACAAAAATCATATCATGGCACTTCACAAAAAAGAAAAGAAAAAAAAAAACTCACATCATAAATCCTGTTCAGATCCGGATTTAATTCCAGTTACAGTCAGTCAATTAACTCCTGCTATAATATATGAAAAATAAAGTACATTATGAAATAGCAATTCATACAAGTTTTAAAGAAAGTCAGCAGATTGCATTGAATCTTCACTTTGTCACAGTCTCCCACCCTGAGCAGCTCATTGGCAACAACCTGCAGAAGAGCCAGGTCCAGGATGTGCGGCCATCTGCCTTGACTGACCAGGGTTTAAAGGAACAGGAAAGAGTCATGGACAAACAAAGGAGTATTGGTCCAAGTTGAGTTTCTATAGTCCAGTTTAATTTGTTAAAAATATAATTGCAAATACAAACAGAGGAGCAAGTAGACAGCAGCAGAGTGAGAAAATGTGGTCAGTTTATCCTCCATAGAGTCTAAGTCTATAACAACATAACTAAGGGATAGCTCAGGAAACCCAAGATAACCCCAACTATAGGATTAATCAAAATAAAAGAGTCTTAAGCCTAGTCTTAGTGGACAGGGTTGGCTTCACAAAAGAGGAGCATGAAAACTTTAAGCTCTGCCTCACATTCTGCTTTTAGAAACTATGGGAACCACAATAAACCCAACTATATTAAAGTGACGTTTACTCAAAATTTACCATTTCATATATTATTAGCACTTCAACTTTCACGCGTTTCAAGACACGGTTGTAAACTAGAGTAACTTCTGCAGTTTAAGTTCACCATTTTGCCCACACTGAAGCCTCGTCCCGCTCCTGTCAGCGGCCCAGAGCTGGTCAGTGAAGTGAGTGCTGCAGAGAGCAGCCGTCCATGGCGTCTCCCAGCAGCAGGAGTGATGAGACAGAGATGAATCACACCAACGTCCATTCCTGCAGCTTTCAGCAAGGAATTGGCCCACGACTTATATTCCTCCTAGTGTGGCTTCAGCGGGGCCGCGACCTTCAAAGATCACAAATCTTGCAAGTGCCACCAGTCATTAACCAAAGCGATATGTCCCGGTTCCTCTCTCCATGGCCAACTCTGCTGCAGTTCACAGACAGGACCCTGATGGGCACTGTGCAGCTCCCTCATCGTACCTCTGCCTTTGCAGTGACAGTAAAACAACGTGGAGTCTATGACCTGAAGACAGTTGTCACCACGAGGTCTTACACAGCAGAAAACAGTTGCGCTGTATAACTTGTTTTTCTTAATTAGTTTACTTTTGTTCTGCACACAGCAGAGCTATATAATATCATTTGTAAAACTATTCCTGTAGCAAATGGGAACACTCCTTTAAAAGATCTCATTAAAATTTCATCACATCTCTAATCAATGCTTCGCAACGCATAGCAGGCATATTGTAGATGCAAGCTGCAGCAGCCGATGCATTAAAAATACAAAGTAAAACTTGCATAAATGTCAGCACTGTACCTCTTTGCTTGGCTTTCTACCTCTTGTACATTTTAATGATCTATTTTGGGGGAAAGGAGTAACAGAAAGCAAAAGATTGGGTAGAACTGTATAACTTTATTATCTGTATTTTTTTATCTTTAACAAAGATTTAACGTTAGCAAAAAGCTGCGTTCTCAACTTTATACTTAATAAAAAAATAATAAAAATCCAAATAAAATAAATGTGCAGTACAGAAAAGGGCACCTGGCACATACACATTCCCACAACCTACTTAATTTTTAGAACCCAGAGACAGTTTCTGACTATCGATCACCTCCTCCCACTTTGTATAAGACTCGTATGTTAGGAGGCATATCTAATCAGGGGAATGTTCACAGAGGGAGGCATCAGGATGACGTGAGGTCAACAAGTTGGATGCGTTTCAGTGAACTGAGCTGTGGGCAGATTCAGCCTACAGACACTGCTCAATAAAAACACAGCAGCCGATGGAAAGGACTGCTCACACCAGAACAGGCATTCTGCTGTGCTTGAAATGCAGCTGATCGCAGCAGCAATAACAGAAATGTAAATTAAGATAACTTATTGATCAAGCTCAGCACAAACAAGATGGCAAAACAGAGCATAAATGTTGGCGAATTAATTTTCTCAGGCTTCTGCTGCGATCCAAACCCTTGAGCTTCTCGAGGCTGTGCGAGGCCTCACAGAAACAGTAGGAAAGACAGACCGTTCTTGAACTTTAAATATTGTCGGAGTCCTTCCTTGAACAAATTAACTCATGTCGGCACCATCTTTTAGGTTCCTGAGGATCTGAAGGAGATCAAATAAACTTTGTTCCCCTTTTTCTCTAATAATGTTGAAGACAGCACGAGCAATACAAATTTTTTCCACAAATAGAATAAGCCGTAACTTAGGTCAGGATACAGAAAAGGTTCTTTTAAGGGCTTTTTTTATTAATAGTGTGGTAAAATTGTGGTTGTTTTCCTCCCTTTAGATGAGGCCTAACATAAAAACGATGAGTCATGGCTGCAGTATGGGATGGATGGAGTTGGAATACAGTACAGTAGTTCCTCGATTATTGTGGGGGTTACGTTCCACACAACACCACGACAGGTGAAAAAACGCAAATTAGAAACTTTATATTTATTTTAGTATTTATATATATTTTAAGGCTTTATAAACCCTTTCCACACTCTTGCAATGTTCAAAACTCTTAAATTTATGTAATTTTAACAACATATATATATGCACTGTACAATATTGCAAAGTTTTACTCAGGAGCTCTGCAGACCAGCAGCTCGGTTCTGGTTCTGTAGACCTACCCTGCAGAAACGAAGCCCACCTCCCTGTCCAGGTTGATGCACACATGGATAATTAGCTTTGGGAATCTTTAGGATTATTTGCAACTTTTTTAATAGATGGATTCTGACTTGGGGTTGCAAAACTTTCCCTCCGTTTCGACAGAAAGCAGTGGCCGGAAGCACTGTTGGCTTCTGGGTAGTGTAGTTCTTTTGACTGGCATTACCGTATAGGCTTATTGAAAGAAAACAACAAAATGCGGCACCTGCCCAAAGATTTTTTCCCGTTAACTTTTTATCCCGTACCGTCCTAATCACATGAGTAATATTAAAGTTGACAATCGTTGAAAAACTGCGACAGAGCGAGTCTGCAAAAGTAGAACCGTGAATAAGTAGGGGATTACTGTACAGGGAACTGAGATAGTTCATGGAACAAGATTGTGGTTAACTTCAAGACTGAGAAAAAAAAAGAATATTTAAATAAATAAAATTACAAGATAAAAATGCATATGGTTTAAGGAAGTTTTGTTTATTTATCATAGCATCAAGCTAAATTTAGCATGACATAAAATGTTACTAAATTCATTTCAACAGACCAGCATTGAGTTTTTGCCTGAATCTATTTAAAAAATAGTAAATAAATAGCTAAATAAATAAATAAAGCAATAAATAAATAAATAAATAAATAAATAAATGTGTTGAGCACAGAGCTGGATGGGACAGACAACATGATATATTTGTAAAAATCATGCAAACAAGAAATCTGTTGCTGCAAAGGTTTGGTACAAACGTTTGTGACAATAATACTCTGTTTGCTTTTGTTTGTTAACTTTTCAGATTTCTTCCATACTTCTTTAACCCTCCTGCTGCCCTTTAATTTCACCCAAGAGGCCTTACAACTGAAGTCTCTTTGGTCAATATGACCCAAGGGTAGCAGGAGGGTAAAATAATATTAAAGAAAATCTTGAATTCAAATTTGAGTTTCCGTTATCTAGATCACTTAAATTCCTAATCTTTTAATTTGTCAACTTTAACTTCAACACACAGCATCCATGTTTATAATAAAGCCTTTTTCATCTAGCAATGCTTTGCAACAAATCATTTTAACCAACTAAAATCATTATTTTCATAACAAAATTCTTTTAGAGTTTAAATTCAACAGTCATACAGGCTGAAACTTGACATATTTAAATGTACAAGTCTGGTTTAATGGCAAAAAGACTGTTTGATGGACTTCTTGGTCTCATGTGTAAAACTTTCATTTCCACATTCTCCCCTTCAGCAAAGCTTCATTTCACTGTTTGAACGCCGAGCTTCATATCTTTTCTCCTTAAAAGTGGACCAGCCCGCTTTATTGTGAATTAAATTGTACATCATTCAGTCCCAGTGAAGGGGGAATGGAGGTGTAAGCTACATAAATACTTTTTTGTGTGAATTACACCTACTTTAAAAATTAATACCTGTAGCTACATCTGTGACTCATTCATAAGAGAATTACTTTCCTCCCTCATTTAGGTCAAACTGTTCCTGCAAAGGGAGACATTTAATTGTGAGTCATAACCTTCTTTCACTTCTCTCAGTTCTTTGTGAATGTTTGAAGCTTTTCGAGCCCTGTGAACAAAGCATATTTCCCACCACTCCCATCTATAGGAGAGAGCAACTCTCACCTTGAAGTGTTGTCTTTTAACTGGCCGGTGTCATCAAACTGAGATGTGCCGAGCCTTTGTGGACGACAAGCCATGGGAGGGATAGAAATAGAGATGAATGATGATAAAAAGAGAGAAAAGCCTGAGAGACAAAAAGACAAGAAGATAGTGATTCTAACAATGACAAAGAGAGATGCATGTGGTAGCAACTTGGCTGTCAAAAGTCCCAGCGTTGTACTGATGTGGGATCAGTCAGGTCACCAGCTGGTTCCTCTCCGGCAGAGCTGGATTTCATTTTATAGGACGGAGGTGACAACGGCGTGACATGTCTGTTTCCATGGCGATACGTTTGTCACTTCTCTGGAGCGTGGCCAAAGGGGTTGGAGAGGAATCACAAAGGAGGATTGTATCACTGGTGGGAAAATTAATCACTCTAATGATGATTCAAAGAAGGGGCTCCTGCAGGTCTCTGAGTCGCTGCCATTCGTCTAGTCCTCTAGAAATCTGGCTGGCTGCAGCGGGCTTTCCACGAGTGGCTCTCTGAAAAGGAGAACGCTCCAAAAGTGAAATTTAGCAGGCAGAAGAAGGGATGCCGGCAGTTAGAACATTGCGGCAGCAGTTTTGGCTTTGAATTAGAGAAGGGAACCGGAAAGTGGAGGGATGTTGAGATGTTAAATTCCTGGCATGCACTGATGCGTGTCTTCCAGCTGTACAACAGCGAGGACCACTGCTGTGCTGTGGCAAACCGTGTTTTCATGCCTTGGAACTTGAGCATGTGCTGAGTATTGTACACCGTGACGTCCCCCCCCCCACACACACCAAAAACTGGGTAATTATTTTTTGGTGCCAGTAGAATGTTAACAGAATGTGAAGGCTTCTTTGTGAAAAGACCACCCCCCAAAGTTTGAATTAAACGTTGATTTTTCTTTAACTTACACTGACACATCCATACTCCAGATTGGAACATTTGTCTTTTACTATAGTCCACCAGTTTTCTGCTGCAACACTGACACGGATGGATGATCATGCAGGTTTCTGGAGCTCCACTGTCTACAGGCGCACCAGGGAAGTGCAGAAGGACCACAGTGGGCGGCGGTCCATGACACAGAGCATCTGCTTGAAATGTCATCTTTTAGAATACATTTCTGTCACGCCCTGAGATGCATCTCCACATCTTTGCAAGCCTTAATATTTACAAAAGGAGAGAATGTTAATTAACCACATGTAGTCTTAATGCGCTGATAGTGGTAAACAAAAAGTGTTTCAGTCTGTCACCTCTGAGAAGTCTCTTCCCACAGTTTGGCAAGAGCTGTTCCCTATTTTTGTTATGTGCGATGGCTGTCTGAATAGGTTTTTTCACACTACTAAAACACCCATGGCACAAGTGTAAGGGTTCAAATAACTATTTTAAAATGAAAACAAACTTAAGACAACCAAAATTGTACCAGTACCATAAAAATGTTGAAGAAAATGTGGACAAACCACAGCAGAGGAAGAAATAATACAGAAGTCATTAGCTGTGCTTTGCTATCCAATAACATGGACATGAGTTGATTAAAATCTGAATGGCTCCAAGTGACTTTTAAACATTTCAGTTTGGAAAACCAAACACTGTAAATACATCACTATCCTCCTGGGTAAATATCAAACTTGCCCGTCCCAACGCCACTGTTGGATTATTACAAACATTTAGTTGGAGTTTCTTATATTTTCCACCTTTCTCTCTTCACATCACCATTTTTGGTGCAAGGCGACATCTAGCTGTTGGAAAGAATTAAATTTGTGTGCCATCCATTAATCCGTTTTTGTCTGCATAGCCAAGGTCAGGTCATGGGGGTAACAGGTCCAGGAGGAAAACGCACACATCTGTTCCCCGGCGACGTTATTCAGCTCCTCCTGGGGGCGATTCAGAGGTGTTCGTTGGTCAGAAGTTATAAATCATCCCTCCAGTGAATTCTGGGTCTGCCCCCGGGTTTCCTCCCCATTGGATGAGTACCTAGAAAACTCCAAAGAGATTTGCCTGCAAGCATTAAAATCTGGGTAATTATCCTTTTAAATCAACGTGTTTAATTTGTGTCTGTTAACCTCTTCAAATCACAAACATTAATGTTTGAATAGTGAAACAGCAGTAACAAGTTGATTTGAATTCTAATAGGCCACAGTCATATTCATGTACAATTTTACTCTTGCAATATCAGAGTCCTTCAAGGTCATTTTGTTTGAATGCACGTCTGCCACAAAGTGGTCCTTTCTGCATCCTATTGATACCACTCAAACCTGCTTAGTGCAATCAGCAAAGAAAAGTCCACAGTCATTGTCAACCTGAATTATAATACTCCACTTCACTGCTTGGCAAGCATGTGCATTTATTATGTAGTCAGGTGTAATTTATGCCAACTCGGTGTGTTAATGTGTTGCATTTGTGACACAACAAGTGTTAATTTGAATACTCGTTCCTTACATTTGATTGAAGAACACAAAGTAAATAAGGAGTCTTTTTTTCTTCCTTTAAAATAGATTAAAAAAAAATTCTAAATGTTGTATGGATAATTTATGCAGACCATCTGGATGATGTCTCGCCTCCACCCCAGAACTCTCAATCATTTCAGACATCTCACCATTTCCAACAGCTCCTTCTCTGAGTTCCCAAGTTGGAATCCACCAATTTGGCTTGGCACGCTGCACTTTGGCGCTCCTGGTCCTGCTGGTGAAGAAAAAGCCTGGCATCACTTCTACAGTTCCTTCGCTTCTCTCTGAGTCCTTGTCTCCTTCCATTTTCCCAGATTACGTTCCCAGAAGCCTGTTCTTTCATGGCACAGCTGAGCTCCCCGGATTCCTCCATTTGGGCTTGGTGAGAACAAACTTGGCGTCATCGCAGAGAAGGCGGTGCTGTGGCTCTTCTCCAGTTGCCAGGCCTGCCAGAATCTACAAGTCTTCCCAGTGAGCACACTAGTGCCAGGGCGGATGAAGGTGGGAGGAAGAAAAGGGAAGAGGGAGTGGAAAGCAGGCAGTGGGATTCTTGGATCACAACGCTGTGACCCACATCCTTTCGTTCTGCTCTGAATTCCTCAATATAAAAAAATCCACCCCAATTACTGATGACCCCTGTGCTGCCTCCACAACACAGCGGCAGCGACTAATTAAAACTGAAAGGGTTCCCAATCTCTCCTTTGTTTTTGCACAGTGTCTGAGTTTGACATGCGTTTAACTCAAAGTCCTAATTTGTGCATCAGCATATTTTGCAAGGAAAAAGGCAAGACTTCACACAGATTTCTGCACAGAGTAAAACTACGATTGTCTTTTGTATACTGAGTGTGTTTAAAGGCAAAAGCAAAATCACAGAGTCGTCCAAACAGGCCATTTCCTCTTCACCAGCATGACCTCGAGGGCCCGTGGTGACGAATCATCAACCTGCCTCTATGTCTGGCACTGACTGGAGCTTCCAATCCAATCTCTATTTTTTCAATTATCATCCCTGCAACAGGCTCCCATGTTGTTTGCCCTCAAGAGGGTCTTGCACTGCTCCCACAGTTGCTATCTGCACAGCTTTCCTCAAAAATCTATTCCTGTTCAAACACATCGCCCAGCATTTCAAATAAACAAACCCTCTGAGGGCTTGTCTCATTCATCAACAAGCCCTGTTTGTTCACTGAAAACAATAAAAAATAAAAATAGCACCATTAAATTAACGTGTGTCTGTTATATCATGGAAATGAAACTTTTGGCAGTTAATTGGTGCCTGAGTCATGTCAGCAATGAGAAACTTTGTTTGACTATACTGGAGCGACTTCAACATATCAATAGCAGCTGCGATGGAAAATTAGCATAAGATGTGAGTCTGTGTGAATGATTGCCTGTTGTTTTGTGTTGTGTTGTGATGGACTGGTGACATGTTCAGGAGTACCCCACCTTTCGCCTGATTTAATGGAAAAGGCTATACTCCCAGTGGAACTGAACCTTGAACAAAACAAAGATGAGCTGTAAAATGACTGGGTGGATGGAAGAGAAGGTATGAACCTAAACATTGCTCATGTAGCTACTGAGTTGCATCACTGAAACTTCCCATTTATTGTTGGTACTCTTGGAACACACAGAACTAAAACTTATTTGTTCAGCGAGTGACAAAATTAAAAATGGAATTGTCCAATATGCCAGACACTTCCCCAACATTTTAAAGCAAAGTAAGTAATTCAGGAATGCTAGTAAGAGGATCAGATATAAACAAAAGCATGTCATCGGCATATAAAGAAACTGTGCTCTGTGCCCAAATGATTTATCCCTTTATCGATTTATCATTAGAAGCAACAAGAAAAACTTCTGTTCTATTTAATTCAATTCTGTTTAGTTATATAGCGCCATATCACAACAAAGTTGCCTCAGAGCACTTTACAGGAACATTCACATACATAGAAACGCCATTTAGCAAAGTTCTCTATCCAAGGAAGCCAGCAAACTTGTTGAATCTTCACTTCGTCATAGTCTCCCATCCTGAGCAAGCACAATGGTGACAGTGGAAAGGAAAAACTCCCTTTTAAAAGGAAAATACCTCCAGCAGAACCAGGCTCAGGACAAATGGCCATCTGCTTTGACCAGCTGGGTTTGAGAGGACAGGAAGGAGAGGCAAACGAAACACAGAATGGCAGGTCCAGATATGAGTGCAGGTGTAAATGAAAGACAAAAACACATGTCAAGGATAGAAAATATAATTACAACTGCAAAACAAGTTGACCAGAGTAAGTCAATACAGTAGTATAGAGAAGTCAGTCAGTCAGTTTGTTCTCCAGCAGTCTAAGCCTATAGCAGCATAACTAAGGGATAGCTCAGGAAACCCAAGCCAACCCTAACTAACTTCTAAAAAAAAAGGGTCAACAACAATTTAGAATTATATTTCTGAAAGTACTTCAAAACTCTTAACTGTTGGTTTGAACTCAAGGCAACATTTCTTCCAACTTTCAAGCTTTTACCAGTATAGAAAACGCCTTGTAATTGTGACTTTCCTTCCCTCCATTGATTATGGTGACATTATCTACATGAATGCTCCTACAAGCACCCTGCAGATGTTGGATGCTGTCTATCATGGTGCACTAAGATT
>JARVLU010000002.1:22999594-23014639 GCA_031762415.1 Simpsonichthys santanae | reverse complement strand
TAAAATGCTGCATAAAAAAGGCAACGAACGGCGCGATGACGTCACTGGGGGCGGCGCCGTAAGTACGGAGCACCGTAAGTCGATGGCGCCGTAAGTCGAGGACCACCTGTATATGAAAGGTAAATACCTTTGTCTGTATGTTTTATGCTGTTTCAGAATGATGCGGTGTGTAGATGAAAAGCATGCTAAGTGCAACTAGCATTTTAGGATGCTGGTGCGATGTAGCAGCTCAGGTTATTGTATATTGAAATGTAAATCCAAACATTACTGGTTGGTTAAGTTCTTAATGGGTCCATATGAGAAGCCAGTGTGTTTTACTAAAGAATATATAAAAAGAGACTGAGAGCTGTTAATGTGTACAGTGGACCAGGAGCTAATCTTTGGACCTGCTGCATGAGTGAGAAGTTCTCCATTCAGCTGTTTGGATTCCCATCTGTGAGGTTGCTGCCAGGAAGGATCTTGGTGTTTGTGTGACATTATCCCGATCCAACTCTCAGACTCTGAAGGATTTGTGAGTACAAAACTAAACCAATGCACGTGCCTTTTATTTTATTTTCTCATTGAACGAATGAGCTGTTTGTTTTTAGCTCCCACACACCCAATCGATTCAGGCCTGCAACGGGTTATTTTGAGGTTGAATTTTATGTTTGAAAAGCCTTACCTAGAATATTAAATGGTAATCTGGACTGCAAATATTAGGGTTAAATCGATAGAACTGAAAGTACCATAAAAAGTTGTTTTTGTTTTATTTTATTTGTGCAACAAATTACTTATTCTAGTTACATATTTGTTTCTTACTAAAAGTGTCTTTTAAATTTAAATCAGGCGTCAGTGTCTTATTTGACAGTTACTGTGTTCATTTATTTATTGTATTCCAGGGGTGTATTTGATATACACATACTATTAATTAAATTCTTAGTTGGTCAAGTAAGGTATAAATTCCTAATTTCCTGCTAAGTGGAGGCACCACCATTAAATTAAATATAAACAGTAATTTGTATCCCCCCATAAGCTGTTATAGGTATGTCCCACATATAATGTGTGGAGCAACACGTCAGAGTAGCTGTTTAATTTACATGCCTCTTTTGGACATTTTATTTACACTCTTCTTTTGGATTCAACACTGCTTGCTGTACTCTGAAAGCACATTTGAGCACGGGAAGGGAACGGCTTCGTCAGTGACTTACGAACTACCAGAAGGAGCATGAACATGGAATAGGCTGTGCCGCCATTTTGTGGAACTGTTGTCTAAAAGAGCTGAACATGATTCAAAAAGTTTGCTTCACTAATCCACATTCCGCTAACTAAAAAGTTAGCGTTGCTAATGCTAAACAGTAAAAAGACAAATTGCATAAGCTAACACTAAACCTTTAATTGCTAAGATGCTCATCACTCAGTTTGTGTCACGCGTCTTCGTCTCCTTCCAGCTGAAGCTGCATTGACCAATCATGTTTATGTTTATTTTATTTGTTCATTTAAAAATCATACAATACCAAGCAATCCCATAAATGATAACATACAAAATATAAAAAGTGAAAGATAGCAGAAAGAAGAAAAAATCTTATTATATCTGCCCCTTTTTTTCAAAAAATCAGTTCAAACAATAATAATCTTTCAGTAACCAATCATGTCTTCTCATTAAAGCAACAATTGATGGTCCAATGAGATGAGCCGGATTCAGTAGCTTCATGAGTAAGAGGACTGCTCATTGGTCACAGAGCAGGAGAGGACTGATAGTTCATTTACCATAAAACTCCATATAGAGCGCCCAATCATTTACTAACTCTATGGACATGCTTTTTGATTCTCACTATAATACAGGACAAAGTGCATCCCGTTTCAGCTCAATATGGAACTTGTACTTTTGTTTCAAAATACGGGACAATTCCGTTTTTTACGGGACGGTTGGCAACCCTCCGTGTACATGTAGTAAGCTAATAGCATGCCTACCTGAATCTTCAAAACATGCCATGACAGACAGGAACAAGCTTGTGAATTTTGTTAGTGGTCTTGAAGTTGGTGAAATCTAATTTAGTGGACGCTAATTCTGCTAACGGTTTCCAAAGTTAGCAAAAATGCTAATCCGCTAAACAAAACAAAAAACATCTCCAGTATTAGCTGTTAGCCGATTAGCGGAACTGTGCCCACCACTGGATGTATTCTTCTAAACGAACAAATCCAGAGAAAAATTATTTAGACTTTACTCCATCTTTAAACCACCCTGTTGTAATGTGGGTTCACGGGAGAGGAAATAAATGAATCTGAGGGGGTAACCCTCACAGAGAAAACCTGAAATTGCTTTCAGATAAGAAACCTGATTGCCGTCAGATACCAGAACCTAAAAAACTAATCGGCTCCAAACATTTGGAGATTACGTCCTAACTTCATCCGTTAAGGGGCACGACAAGCACAGATGTTTTGAGGGCCGCATTCCACTTCGAGGAGGTTCTGCTGTTGCACATGTTGGCCAGAACAGCCTGCGCAGGTGCAGAAGTGGAAGAATGCAGAACCTATTAATACCCTCGTGCTTGTCCTATTTTAAGACACAAATTCCACCAACCTAAGGTGAAGAAGTTGTGCAGGAATGACAAAAACGATCCTTTTATGCTTGAAGCCATAAAAGGCGGGCAACAATGTAAATACTTTTGTCCGTGTGAGCATGTTTGTTTTACCTTTTCCTAGTCGTTACATTAATCCTACGTTTTACAGCTGAGAGTTTTCAGCAGCTTGACAAAGAACCGAAGACAACTTTCGGCTTTCTTTTTTTACATGAAGTGAACTTAATGGAAAGACTCAAATGTCCAGCTGGATCTGCACAGGCGAACAGTTGAAATAAAACCAGGCGGAGACAGAAAGCATGAAAGCGGAGCTGAGATGAGCACAGACAGGCCTCGCAGTGAACGAACAGCTCTGCAGCTAAGATTTGTGCTTTTATTAGAACAAACGAACGCAAAGCAAACATGAGGGACTGGAAAGTTTATTTAGCCAAGACAATAAAAATCATCCTTTACTTTGACAGTCCTGCAAGCAGCGACAACAGCAGTCTTTATTCTTGCTCAATTGGTGATTTAATGCCGTGTGTTTGAACATTTTCTTTCTCCCTTAAGCTTTTCTTGCAAACTCCCGTCAGAGGTTGATATACGACGAAGCAGAGGATGAAGCGTCTTTCATAAAACTGTTTATTTAGGGGGTGAATGAAAGCTTTGAGAAAACAAAGAGCGAGGCTGAAACACTAATCAGTTCCAAGAGATGACTGGATTTAAACATTTCACTCCCAACTATTTAACCCGTCGCTGCAGAGCTGCCTCACCTCAGAGGCTCCTAATCCCTCCCTGCTGCTCAGAACCGCTGGGTTGTAGCCCAAGTGTGCAACGCTAATTGGACCTGATGGCTCGTGCTGTTCTTTGGTCACAAAGCAGCCAGAAACAAAGTGGACGCCCTTCGTGCTGCGCCATAAAAACTCTTTAACCCGTCAGGCTAGTTAAATGTATTTCCTGACTCTCGGATTAGCTCTTAAACCGTTTTTCCATCTTTCGTCAAGAGCTCTTGATACGTTCACCGGTTGTTTCTAAAACTGGGAGGGTCATGTGGGGGAAAACACAGAAGCGGGTGGTTTTGCGAGCACCTCTCTGCGGCTGCGGTGGACCTGCTCCTCTGATCCTCGACACAAAGCCGGTGTCAGATTGGCGGGCTCAAGGAGCAGGCCTCGACATGCTGCGGCCTCGTTGTGGAAACTACGCAGACTCTGAGAACATCCGCGCTGAAACGGACCAATACTGATGGCATCAATATCAATGCTCCCACAAAGCAAACTCAAGTCTTCAGTCGATGTGTGTTTTTTATTGTTATTGTGGTGAAATGTTTCAGAGAATCCTTTATTAGACTTGGCATCATTAAAAACCTGAACACTGGAGTTAATTTCTGAACGGAGTGCCACTTTTTAATAAAGGTTCCTTTTGTTAATGACTAATTTGTTAATGGTGCTGCTGTTAATTAATCTGAAAACACTTGATTGACTTTTATTAAACAGGTATAGTGCACCAGAGGACAGTACTGGTTCAGTTTCCTGCCAAACGACGAGCTAAGATTTGTTTGTGCTCTACAGCCTCATCTGGATTCTTCATCATTTAGATGTTAAATATCAAACATTTGTCAATCGTGCCATCAAAATGTGTCAGAATGAGTTCAGACTGCCGTGCAAAGAAAATCAGAATTGAACGTGTGCGTTAAAAATGCGTTCATCAAGAAACTAACTAAACATATCCTCAAAAATGACATTTTTAATTTTCTTTTCAAATTGACCATTTTCCCCCAAATAATTTAAAAACTGGGTTTTCAAAGTGGTGCATGAACAATGTGTTTACAGACTCATAAATGACATGTTTATAAAGCATTAATAAATCCATTAGAAAGGCGCCTGCAGTGCAAAGTTGTGCCTAAAATATGATCATAAGTCTCAAGAGAGCTTGATTTAGTGACAATACTTAACAAAAGGACAAATCAGAAACATCCTTCTGAATTATGTTTTATATAGCTGTTCAATTTGGAGACGCTCCCATCATTAAAGCATCTCGCACTTCAAACATTTAACACAACTCAAGTGAAGATGATTTTGTGGAGCAGCATTTTTGCATTTGATAGATTTGACCAGGCACCTTTAAACAGACGTCAGATCTGGTGAAGTCAAGTCTAGAGCTGGCCCGTTACTGACTCAGCCTGGTTAGTGATCCGAATCCTGCCACTGAATCAGGACTCACAAGTTCATGGTCTCTGTTAATATGGATTGTGCATGTGGTCCTGCAGACTGCTGCTAAGTCCACGAGTTACTGAACTGGCCGTAAAATGAGTTGAATCCCTAGAAATGTTCCGAACGCAGACGGGTCGGGTCACTGATTTGGATGAAAAACTCACCTGTAGGAGGGGACTCATATAAGTCGTAACATTCACGTTTACAAAACATTCATTTAACACAATGTTTTGGTTGACCTATATTTGATTGCATTTGTTTTGTTCCATCGACTGCCATACCTTTTATACAAGTATTTATTTTATTTGACAGTGTGAGGTTGCACAGTGTAAACTAAAGTGACTCAAGTGAACTGATTCCCTTTAGTGAGTGACTTGGATTAACCCAAGTCCATATAGTGAACTGGATTTACCACCTCCATTATGGCCCAATAAAATGTTACTAGATTTTATTTGTCGTAGTGGCTTTTTTCACTAAGGAGAAAACGATTCTGATTGGATTGATGAGCTAACAGCTAATAAGTGTTGCCAGGAACAAAGTGGAGTTCTGTCGTCTTAAAACAACTCAGAGATTTTATAGCGCTGTGTGAAAACACTGTTTAGCAAACCCTTCAATTGATATTAATTATTAGGTACACTGTTGTTTTAGTAGAAATGATGTTGGAAGCACCCCAGGCTGCACCAGAAGAGTTTCAGCCAGTTGTCGTCTGGTTATTCCTGTAAACAAACATTTGAGGTTTTGAGTTAAGAACTGTAACCGTCTCCGTTGGCCCTGCCACTGCTCTCATTTTCTGTTTGCTAATCAATCAGGTTAATCAGGTTGTTTAAAGAGTTATCTGCAACAGGTAAGATATTTTTGTTCATAACTCTTCCACAAAACCCCACTTCAAAAGCTCTAAATCACTGTTTAAGATTAATTTGTTCACAGATGGCTCATCCAGTGACGGCTTGCAGTGTTTCAGGTGGTTGTGAAAAATTTCAGCTTTTGAGATGTTTTTATTCACCTATTATTTACCAATGGTTTCATGTTTTTAATGCGTATCATAAGACTTTAAAATGTCCCCAAAAAACAAACCTCCTCCCACCTAACTTTATTACATTCTTGGGTATTTGCTGGAGGTATTTCTGTTTGCTGATTTTTTCCACGGAAGTGTAAAAGGAATGAAAAAAGTATACAGACATCTCTGAGGCAGCTGCAAAACATGTAAAAAAATAAAATTCTTTGCATGTTTTCATGCTCGCCTGTGCGTCAGTCAGTTGTGTTGTTGCACCTGGGGGTCTGTGCTTCTTCTTCCTGGAGGTGAGGAGGTATTTGGAGCAGCTCCTGCTGAGATCCAGCAACACACAGAGAGAACATCAAATTGTTGAAGATGAAGCTAACTGCTGCACCTTAACGTTTCATTTTGAGCCACTAAAACAGATTTACCACAGCTTTACTAAAGACTAATAATTCATGACACCCAGCTGAAGAACTGACGGCATCTGCTGAAGAGACTGACACTCACTTGGTAAAGCTAAAAGAAGCTGCATGAGCTAAAAGTACCAAGAAGCCTGGCTAAAAGGTAAAAGAAATGCTAGCTAAAAGCAGCTAAAGATTAGTTAAAAGTAACAAAAGACTAGCTAGAAGCTAATGGCTGGTTAAAAGCTTGACGTGGTAAAAGGTAACACAAGCAGAAGGTCTTAAAATATCAAATGCTATATAGAAACGAAAAGTAGCAGAAGGTTAGCAAAAACCTAAAAAAAGCAAAAAACGTGCTAAAATTAGAGATGTGAGCCAAAATTATTAAAAGTCTAGCTAGAAACTCAGAGTAGCAAAAGATTAGCTAAACATTGCAAAATGCTGGCTAAAAGTATCAAAAGGCCTGTAAGAAGGTAAAAGCAGCCACAGGCTAGCTAAATATATATAAAACCAATATAAAAAAGCAACAATAAATAAAATGTTACTTAAAAGTATCAAAAAGCTACTGAAAAGGTTAAATTAGCAAAAGGTTAACTAACTACTGAAGTACCAAAAATGTTATGTACATTATAAGTATCAAGAGATTAATGAAAGGCAAAAGTACCAAAAGATTTAAAAAAAAAAAAAAAAAAAAAAAATACAAGTACTTTGTAGCAGAAATCTAGCTAACAGTAGAAAATGCTAGCTAAAGCTAAAATTAGCAGAGCAGCAGCTGTTAATTAAAAGTAACAAAAATAGTGTAAAAGTACTGAAGCATATTCAAAAGATAAAGATGTTTTAAATATTTTAAAATATTTTAGTGCATTTCTATGAACCTTTTGACCTATGTATGACTAAAAGAGCACAAAGCAGAAATAGTTTGATAGCAAAAAGAAAAAAAATAAAATAAAACAATGTATGGTAAATTAAAATCAGGAAAACAGTGGTGTAAATGCTGAATCATCTCTCCAAAAAAAGAAAAAAAGAAAAAAAAAAAGTAAGCAAAGATTCTGTTTCTGGCGTTCCTAAATAAATATTTCAGGAAACACGTTTTCATTTTTACTTCAGGAAAATGTTTCCTCTGCTGCCATTTTCATTACCACTGCTTTATTTCTGAAGAGCTCCCAAAGGTACACTGGATTTGTCAGCCAGGCGTGGGATCAGGCCACCTGTCAGTTCCTTTCTGTTCACGGTTTCCTCTGTCAAACACTCGCTCACATTCCTATCTGCACCTGCGACTGGCCTGCCTGTTGCCATCACAGCTGTCAGGCTTGTTAATTAAAGTGACAGACCTCCCAAAAAGCTGCTTATTCCACCTGCTTGGTGCTTTCAGCCAAATGTATCTCAGCCAGAGGACTGTAAATATCAAACATGCGCTCCACCAAACAGTTCATTGAGTTTTATGTGGGTTTTCAATCTGTTTTTAGTGAAATAGTTTATTTGATGATTGCTAATTTACTTCCTAGAATGGTCTTGCATTAAAAAAAAACTAAAACTGTCAACATTTACTGATTTCAGCCTAAAACTGCCCCCAAAAAAGTTTCACTGTTTTTTTGGGTATTATTTTCTAGAACAAACTCTAAATCGAGAAAATCCCAACTAATTAATTAAACTAAAAAATAATGACTTTTGCAGTTTTATTGGATTAAATAGTTTTCTTATGGTGAAAGAGGCTGGTCCTCCTATATGTTCTTCAGAATGAGCCGACGTGTAATAATTTTGGCACATCCAAAACATGAGAAAATAATGTTGAATAACTGAACTGAAGAATTCACACACACAAAATGAACAAAAGGTTAAAATCTAAATAAACTTGGATCATTTACAAACCATAGTAGAATGTACAATCTTTTTTTATTTGGGTAGCTTCTTTGTACTTACCCACTTAGCACTGGGAATAAATGCCAATAAAACAGAACATATGCAGTAAAATGCAGCCCACTAATGGTGCTTGTTGTTTGTCTGATCAGATTATGGACCATAAAAAAATAAAAATAAAAAAAAACAACCGTACACTATAATTTGGACAGACAATAGTTTTGAAATTGTGATCATAAGCTAATAATTATTAGTTGCTTATTACAATCAGTTATGACTAACTGAGTGTATAGTAGTCCCTCGCTACTTGGCGATTTGTTTATCGCGGACTCGTTCTATCGCAGTTTTTAAAAATAAGATTGGACATGACACACATTTGTTTGATTGATGGATGAGCCGCACGATCGACATGGAATTTTTATTTAAAATTATTTAGCACCTGCTGCACCTTTGCGCAACCCACACTGCAGGATAAACTTCCTGCTGCAGCTGACCAGCTGTTCTCCGCGCAGAGCTAGGAAGTGGGCGTGGCCAAGAGCACATGCAAGAGGCAAAATATATATACATATATGTATGTATGTATGTATGTATGTATGTATGTACAGTATATGTATACTGTACATATGCATATGTACTATAATTGTACTAATATTCCTACTTCACTGTTTCTCACTTATCACGGGGCTTCAGGGTACAGATCCCTTGCGATAAACGAGGGACTACTAGGGGAGTGGTGGAGAAAAGGTGCTGTGATCGGAAGGTTGCTGGTTCAATTCCCCAAACTGACAACATCAAAATATAGGTGGGATAGGTGAAGCCCCCACACCTGTCTCCACCCTCATTTGCTCTGCTCTGGGCCCTTGAGCAAGGCGCTTAACCCCCACCATCTGCTCCCCCGGATGCCCTAAATGGCACCTATCTGCTCCACACACAGGGTAGCTCAGTGATCTGTGGTTGTGTCAGGAAGGGCATCCCACATTTAAAAAAAGCCCAAAACAATTGTCAAGTGGTGAGTTGTGGTAGTTAGCTGTGGCGACCCCTGAAGAAGAGAGCAGCCGAGAAAAAAAACAAGCTAATGCTAATTTGCTAACTTTTTGTGTTTTAAGCTCTTGTAAAAAAATTGCACACAAAAATAAATCCAGTGCTGATTCCACTGATATACAGTATTTCACAAAAAAATTTCTCAATAAGTATTCTCTTTAATACTTTGAACATTCATTTGTGGGGGTTCTGCAACACTCTCCGCACCCCTGCTTTGTTGTTTAAGCGCATTATTGTGATAATTAATTAATTTACTCCCCAGTATTTGTTCCAACAGGTGTTTTGAGCAGTCATGTGCAGTCTTAATCACTACCAAAGAAAAAAGTAATAATATTCTAAAAATATATGACATTTTGCAAAAGCAACACTTTTGTTACCACTATAATTCATTGTTGTGCTTGTGTTGATCATCGATGGATCTAAGGTGGGACACTGAGCTGGCAGACCTGGACATGCTGCAGCAGTTGAATCTTGTGATCCGAACTTTGATTAGCTAAAACGTTTTAATATTTTGACCGTCAGTAATTATGAAAATACAATGACCTGACAGAGCTCGGGTTGAGCCTGCACAAATCAACCACATCAGACTGAATGAAAAACACAGGTGTGCCATTCATCACTGGGTTTTGGTGAACTTCTTGAACAGTTATCAGCAGAAATCTGTCATTTTTATAATTTAAGTCAACTAATCCTTGCAAGTACAGCCTCATTTATGTGTTCAGATTGGAAAACAATATTTCTTACTGAATTTTCATTATTTTCAAAAGAAGCTAAATTAGTCTGCAAATTTCATGTCAGAAGACAAAGGAAGTCTACTGAACCTCTGCTATTACCTAAAACTAATTTTAAACTTGCATTGTATCATTTTATGTCTTATTACTGGATGTTTTGTTGTAAATATTTTAATTATTAAGGCTGTTGCTGTATTTGTAATGGCTTGTTTGCACCTTGCACATGGCCATGCTTGTAAAAGAGATTCATAATCTCAATGGTTTTCTTTCCTGGTAAAATAAAATAGAGACAGAGTTACTGTAGTATTTATGGCGAGCCCCCCTCAGCCGTTCCTGTCTGCACATTAATTCACCTTATGGATGAGGTTTACATCTGTGTTATTAGGTTCACCTCATTATGCAGCACCGGCGCTGCAGCCCAGGCAAATATCATTCTTTGATCCATTTCCTGCTGTGCATTCATCTCTGGAAACACAACCATGTATCAGAGGAGACGCTCCTTCAGTCTCTTTTGACGTGGAGTAGGTGGACGTTGAGACATAAAAGAGAAAGAAAATGGAAAGATATTGATTTTCCTCGAAGATGACTGCGAAGTTGAAGAGAAGAATAAAATGTTCCCATGGGTACAAAAAAATGACGTGTTAAGATTAAAGTACTGAAAAGTACTTCAGCAGTGCCGGTAAAAGCTTTGAATGTGATTATTACTTCAGGAAGTTTTCAATAATTAGTTATAAATTCTTTGAGTGAATGCAGATCGCCCACCACCTGGGATGATGCTCAGCTACCACCGCACCACATTCTGGCTCAGTGAAGTAAAAACAACCGAGTTATATTCCTTTTTGTGTTTGTTGAGGTTGGTTAGCTGTGGCAGCCATCTTGAACTGGGGGTGACTGAACGTTAATCCATTGTAGATGTTTAACCATTTTGACAGTTTAATTAAAATCTGTCCTCTGGTTCATAGTTTTTTCTAACAGAGACCTTCCTGCTGCCCAAGGGTCAACATGACCCACGAGGCCTTAGTGTTGTGATTGAAGTAAGTCATTGTGACCCAAGAGCAGCAGGAGGTTTTATCAGTTATGGGTGTACATCCAATTATTATATTTTATATTGTTTTTTTGTTAAACACACAATCTGTCTTCTTGTAACCAAATATTGAAGTTGCTCCAGTCTTACCAGACTAATGTTGTTCTCTCCGATAAATCACTTCTTATTTTTTTATTCAACCTTTATTTATACACCTGAGACCTGATTTTAACAAAGAGTAACAGTGGACAATAAAGACAATAGTAGACAATCATAAAAGATGCGTACAATTGTTTTTAACCAGTTTTTAACCAGGTAAAACGGCAACCAAAAGGACAATCAAAAGGAAAAGTAGTGGAAAAACCCCTGGATTATAAGGCGGTGTAGAAAACTAAAAACAGGAACATGTCTTCATTGGTTTTTGCCAATGCATTATGACAATAATGTGAATGTAGTGGATGATAAATAACACAGCCCTGCTTATTCAAGTATTTCCTGAACACGAAGTTCTTGTCCTTGAACAGTTATAACCAGTCAAGTTAAGCCCAGAACAATTTGGATATTTACAACAAAGTCTCCATCTTGAAGATAAGTTTAAATTCTGACAAAGTGCTGAAGGCTGCATTTCACCTGGCTGAGACTGACTGCAACTAGTTGGTGAATGGCATCCGGTAAGGAGTCTCCAAAATGTCCAAAACCATTCACAGGTGTTCTCGAGTTCCTCGTGTGAATCATGAAGGTTCATAAAATTCCAGTCTTGTTGCTGGAATTTTAAAAAGTTGGAAAAGTTGTGTGACTGTTTTCTCAAAATAGAGACGATGCAGGCATCTCAGAACTGTCTCAAACTCTTAATATATTTTTTACATTCTAAAGTACCCTGAAGGTCCAGGTAAAATTAAAATGCAGATAATAAATGATAAATAATTTAAAAAACGATCACAAAGATTTGTCAATTAATTTTACGCTGGAACCACCGAGCTACCACAGCCTCATGTGTGGATCAGAGAGCTGTCGTATAGGGTGCTCGGCGGAGCGGAGGATGGGGGTTAAGGGCCTTGCTCAAGAGCCCAGAGTGGAGCAAATGAGGGTGGAGACAGGTGTGGGCGCGTCACCTATTCCACCCACATTTTGATGTTGTCGGTACCAGGAGTTGAACTGGCGATCTTCCAATCACAGGCCGACCTTCTCTACCCTCTGCACCACCACTCCCACTCCATTGAGACACTACTCTAAAATATCCATGCTGCTCCACAAAGTGGCGTGAATTCAAACTCCAAAGAAGAAAATGTTAGTTGCATTCAGGCCCTAAAAAATCCAGCCCGGCCTGAACCCGTATCATTTTTTTTTCTGATCTCGACTCGAAACCGACCAATTAACTGTGATTTCAGGCCTGAAACCGAAAAAAGACCCAACATACATAATATTTATTGGTTAGTATTATTAGTTATTATAATACTATACTGTAGTTATTAACGGTCGGCGGATGCGCGTGGCTGATGATCCAAATTGAAAAATTGGGTCCAGCGGCCGTGCGTGTCCGCTGACGCAGCGGCTGAGTCCAGTGAAGCTTCAGGTGAGTCGCTGGCAGTGATCCATCTGGATTTTTTTTTTAACCAACTGGCTGGTCAGCGTGCGGTCAAACGACCGTGCGCATCCTCTGGCGCAATCAAAGCCCGACACCAACCCGACCCGCCCATCCAGCACATTATTTTGGCCCGGCCGGAATTTCGGGTTTGGGCCGGGTTATGACAGAAATGACTTATCAATGTGTCCCGATCTTTTATCTTTTTGGTACAAAGTCTAACTGTGACAAAATAAGGATGAAACTCAACAGATGTAGAAAAACATCTGTAAAACTGACATGTATGTGGTTTCTAGCATTACAGCAGGGATAACAAATTAGGCTGTGACATCATAGTTTGAGCACCTTTGTTTATCAAATTTTCATGGATACTCTAAAAACAGATTTTTGTTTATTAATGTCCACTTAGGTGTTTTTTTAATTTTTATATTTTACTAGTCCTCACCAAAAACACAGACTGCTTGGGGATGAAAGTGTATCTGGGTATGCAGAGGTTTGGGTTTGAGCGTGCGTCCTTTGTTTCGGATGTTTTCATCAGTTTTCTGTGATGCACGCACCTTCAGTAAAGGCGTTGGTGTTTTCGTGTTCTCGGCAGCAGAGTTGAACGTTGAGCTGCATGTGCGACTGACTTTTCCTTTCAGTTCTGAACGACCAGAACCAAGCGGAGCTCCAGCCGTGGATGAAACATCTGAGCTGTGTCCTTCAAACGCTGCGTGGAGTCAATGGGCTCGTCACAAACATCGTTCAGATCTGAAACAGCAGAAAGGGGGTGATCTTTGGATCAGCGACACTCAGTCAAACTGGTCACTAATGAAGTTTTGTTCCTTTTCACTGGCTCCAGTTGTTTTGTTGTTTTCATCTGACAGAGGATGAAGACTGCTGCTGAGAGAGTTCCTGACAAAAATGTCCGGTTTTTGAAATGCCCCTATTCTCAGCAAAGCAAAGATCCCGCCCCCCCCCCTCCTCCTCCTTGAAATCCACTGTTCTCACACTTGTGCTTACATCTCAAACCAACCTCCTATGGATTGCTACGCTCAGAGAATGGGAGAGGAGTGAAGGGGGGAGGGGAGTCAGTGAAGAGGAGAGGAGGAGGAGAGCGTCCTTAAAAGAAAAGTGTTTTATTTAGATGCTGATTTTGTATTCACTGGCCCTTCGTAAGAGCAGAAACCCAGAGGAATGCACGATGAAAGCAACTCATTCAGAGGCCAGAATGCATCCATCGTGTATGAGCTGAAAAAAAGAGAGAGAGAGTTTCCACGGTGGGAAAAGTGTGACCCCCCGAACCTGCTGAAAAGATAGCTGCTGTGCAGTAGGGGGGTCTCTGAGAGCAGAGGTGTATAGTGGGAGTCTGTCGCTGTTTCTCACCTGCACTGAAAGAGAGGCGAAAGCCCTCTGGAGGTGTTGACACCAAGCCCTGCAGCCTTCTCACTGAAGCGAAGGAATAACATCAGTCCGGGCTGAAAGGGCGGAAATGCACCGTTACTAGATCACAATCCAACCACAGGAGGAGGAGACCACATATCATTCTCACTTTTTTCCTTCCACAGATATCTTCTCTTTTGATCGTTTTTTTTTTCTCTCTCTCCTCAGACTGTGGTAGCTTATGTTGGGCACAATGCGAAGCATGAAAATTGTCACAACAAAGCCCCGTCACACCCGATAAGCATCATCAAAACACCAACCATATCGGAGATGAGTACAGTTTGAACACAGAGAGCAGACGGACTTTTGGAGTGTTTCCACAGCATCTAGAGCCTTGTAGCTCCACGTAGCTGAACTCAAACAAGACTTTTACGTATAAATTTAATACGAGCTTATCGGTTTACATGTTGGAATACCGGATGCACAAGAGTCCTTAATAAAATTCTGACAGAAGCGACTTAATCCATAAATAAGGGCCAGCTGCAGCTACACTCGCCATATTTTTGTACCAGCATTGTGCACAAGTTGTGTCACATTTGGTAGCATTAGAAAATATTCCTGCTCCAGTTGACAGCACTGGTGAACAGATGTTGGGCTGACGGCTGATTCCCTCAGAGGAGTGAATTTAGGAATACCAAGTGGGTTGACAAACCGTCGAGATGAACACATGACATTCAGACTTTGTGTGTGTGCAACAAAGAGAAAACACTGAGAGTGTGTTTTACATATGAACAAAGCACCTCGACAACAGGCTTGTGAATGCAGCGGGCTCGTTCTGCAGTCCAGCTGAGGAGTAATGACAGCGTATTGGCAGCTCCACAGAGAATTAGTTTCCTGGGTGATTTTGGTATTTGTGCTGGGCTGTGCATGTCAGTCACATTAGCAATGCTCTTTATATAAAAGTTCAGAAGAAGCTCAGTTCAATGGGTCTGTAGTCTGGGGACTACTTTGTACTGAGCCAAAGGTCAGGGTTTTTCCTACGCCCCCTCCTGCAAACTGTGTGGTTTTGTTGCTGAAGCCGCATGGTTTACTTGCACCTCCAAATTTGCCATTGTTTGAAATATTACAACACATATTAACACATTTTTAATTTCAGTTTTGTATGCATTTGCTCATCTTGATAAATGCTTCAGTATTATTTCCTAAACAAACACAAAATCAGAGAATATCTATGCTTTTTATCCACTCCGGCCTTTTTACCAAAAAAAAAAAAAAAAAAAAAAAAAAAAAAAAAAAAAAAAAA
>JARVLU010000002.1:22987239-22998286 GCA_031762415.1 Simpsonichthys santanae | reverse complement strand
AAAACCTTAGCAACTGTTCTAGCTCGACAATAAACAACTGTGTCATCGGCATAGAAATGTAAGGATGCATCAGGAATAGTCAGACCTACATTACTTATGTAGATTGTGAAGAGGGTGGGTCTTAATACTGAGCCTTGTGGTACACCATTGTTGGCAGTTAGATAGCTGGAAGAAGTACCGTTCTGTTGAACACATTGCCTCCGATCTGAGAGATAGTGAACAAACTGATAGTTTGGTCTAAGAAACCAATTTCTGAGAGCTTGTGGTAAAATATGTCATGGTCCAGTGTCAAAAGCTTTAGACAGGTCTAAATAAAGTAAAGCGAAATAATCCTTAGCATTCAATGCTTCAGCAACATCATTAAGAACATTCAACAAAGCAACTAAAGGAGAAAATCTACAATGAAATCTTGTGTTTAAAGTGAAGGAAGCCTCTGAATCAAAAAAATTGCTGTGCTCTTTGCCTGTTGCAGGGGTGCAAACTCACTTACAAAATGGGGCCAAAATTAAAAACTTGGTTCAAACTAAGGGCCAATTTAAGAAACTACATTACCTCAAATCATATACCCAACAGCTCTCCATTTTCTGTGACTTGGACTTTCTAAAGATTCAGATCGTTCATGAAAATCACATCTCTAGCGTGTAGTTTAATCATCATGCACCAGCTGTTTTTTTTTTTTTTGGCTCGCATCCCCTACAGTTCTTCTCTTAATAATCCAAGAGTATAAATAAAGAACTTCCAGAGGTCTGGAAAGGAAAATTTGGCAAATCCTGATTACAGGACATTCATTTTCACCTCTGAAAGACATTTCTTCAAAACTTTAATGTCCCTCATTTCTTTCAAAATGTTGGGTGTATTTAGGTCTTCAAGCGTATGGTAGAGTCCTTTTGATTTTTGCTCAAGAATAATGGCAACACAATGAAGTCTATAAATCCATACTGACACTTTGATTATTGCAACAATTACTGCTACTGTCTTCTTAATCAGACCACACCGAGTGACGGCATTACACCAATCTGCTGCTGCTGAATGGTGCAATAAAACCCAACATGCAGAGTTAGATTTTAATGTGAGAGTATAAATAATATAAATAATCTGATACTAGTAGACTATGGTTTGCAGTACTTTGGTAGCATCTCTCACCACAGTGCACGTCTGAAGGCAACAACAGTCTGTAAAGTACATGGAAAAGTTTGAAAAGGAAAGTCAAGCAGGATTTCAGCCGTTTGACGTGAACAAACTTGTTTTCTCATGAGTGTGTGGACCTTGTGGACAGATAGGTGTCATAAGTCTTTTATCGAGTCAGCGTGTGATTTCACGACTTTTGTTTTCTGAGAAACACAAAAAGTGCTGAAAGAAGCTTCGAAAAAGCAGCAGCAGGTTTAAAAGGAAGAGATTGAGGTGTTTTTATTTTTCTTTTAACATTAACTGTACTTCAAATTTGCACCTTTTCTGTTTCCATGTTCTTCATGTGCAGGTAAGGGTTTTCTCCAATAACTCACCTTCCTCCCACAGCCCCAAAATATGCATCAGTTTCATCAGGATTGAAGGGTAAAACACCTTCTAGTGTTTTTACAAAGAATAACAAAGCATGAGCTGACTACACGAGCTGCTGTTTTGAAAAAGGACATTGTCTCTGTTGGCTTCTAAGGTTTTCTCTTTTTCTGCACTATTTTTGTCCAAGTTACACAGAGAAGGACTTGGTGGGGCTCAACAGTTCAAAACCAAGAACGGCAGCAAATGTGGAATCTCCACACTTGTTCCATCGTTGACTCACCTCGACCAGGGGACACTGCACTGATTGAAATGTTTTCACATCAATCTTGATGACAAAAGAAAAGAAAAATAAATAAAACACATATTTCAGATATGACCTGACATGTTTCAAAAGCATCACAATGTAGGACGTAATTCAAGCGAGCGCAGGCAAATGACAGCAAGCATCTCAAGCTTTTTTTAGTTTTACCCAGTATTGTTTTTTTTGGTGGTGTTTGTGTATTCAGATGATCCGGTTAGCAGAGGTAAAACACCAGTACGGAAGAACAACAGATGGTTTCAAAGAAGACCTGTCAGCAGGCATGAGGGAGGGCTTAGTGCTGCTCTGCTGGTGCTGATGGGGGTCAAGTCATTAGCAAAGAATGCCAGAGCTGTTTTTTTCAAAGTGACTCGTGTGACACCAACAGGTGGTCCGAAGGATTTCAAAATGTCCGACCGTCCCTCCATCCACACAGCTACAGTACGTCACCCTCTGAGGTCGAATAGATTTGTATGGCTATCGACAGTAGCAGAGGTTTTGCTGCGACATGTTCCCTTCAAAATAAAGGTTTGTGGTAAAATTGTGACAAGCGTCAAAATTGGTGACGTTTGGCTAATACTGAGTTTGCGATGATGCCTGAGTGATGAAACCAGCTTACAAACATAAAAAAGCCAACTTCAAATTCAATCAAACAGGAGTTGATTTTATTTTTTAACCAAAATACTTGTTCATAAGCTTAAAAATAAATTTCCAACCTGTACTTTCAAATAAAAATTCAAAAATGTGTAAAGTCGCTGCACTATATTTATCTATTCTTCATGGTTGTGATTTTAAAATGTCCTGTTTATCACAAATGCACATTTTTTCCCATTTTGATCATTTTCCCTGCAGAACTTTTTCAAAGAAGCTCATAGACGCAGATCAGCAATGCCATAAACACACGTTTTGCTCCAATCTTAAGTTAAATGTTTTCACTTTTCATATGCTCTACTTGAGAGAAAAGTACTGGAATGCACTGCAGCAGCATGTTCAGTCCTAGTTTCACTTGCTGAGTGAGAGATGTGGAAAAAAAAAAAAAGAACAAATATATGATCAGACTGCAAATTGACACTTTAGATGTTTGTTTAACATTCTCCTGATTGCAACATACCTGACAAAAACTGTGATAGAGCATGAAGAGTCCTGACACCCTTCACTAGTGTTTTTTTCTTCCTTCTCCACCTCATTCAGTTCGTGTCAGTCGCACGAGTTGATGGATGTAAGGAAAGCAGGCGAGGAGCTGGCCGACCAGAGGCGCAGGCCTCAGGTGTGAACAGGTGTGTGGGTTCACTGCCATGCTGGAATGGGAGCAGTTCCAGGTGCACAGCTGCAGGGTGTGGCCCTCACTCGTATGTATACATGTACATACACCCAGCCTCCCAGCCTGGAAGGTCGGGTAGAGTTTCTGTGAAAACTCAATCTAGCATTGTTGTAACTTTAAACACAAAAAAGGGAGTGATTTATGTTTGGAGGCGACAGAAGAAAATTCAAAGTTTGATTTAAAAAAAAAAAAAAAAAAGTTCAGTTATCGTGTGTTTCTGTGTGTGTACGGGTGAGTGATCGGTGTGTGTTTAAGAAACAGTAGGGCCTAAAGCAAACAGAATGAGAAAGAATGACGTTTGGGATGTTGCTCGTCTGGGAGGTAGATGTGTGTTAGTCTGGTTTCCTGGGTAACTATTGTTCTTATCAATCCTTGATTAAACAGCTCTGGTCCTGCTGCAACGCATCCCGATGAAGATCTGTTGAAAGAACGTGTCTGAAACGAGCTTCTTGAAACCAGGGACAGCATCAGTCTCAACCTCAGGACAGATTAGATGTAAGACGAGCCCCCCACCCCCACTGCTGGCTACACAATCTCCAAGTTTTCTCTATCAAAGGTCAGAGCAGCCAAGTGAGGAGGAGCGTCGGAGCGTTTTGCGGCTTCAAATTTTCAAAGGAGAAATGGGTCAGCGGCTGCAGTTGATAGACTTCGTTACTGCAGACCACACGCATGTATACACACATGTTTGAGAGCTACCCTAACACACACCCCTGTGTGTAGCAGGGTTTAGACACTGATAAAAAAGAACCCGTCCCAGATTACATCGTGGATTTAGACATTGTGTGGCTTAAAAATCCCATTTTCTCCTGCAGAATGTGTCCAGATGATCAGTCTGACCTTTTCTGTCCTTGCAACTACTGATGCTATATAATGTATTCTGCAGTTGATTCCCCCCCTTCTTTTTTAGTCGATCTATGAATGTTAACAACCTTTTTTTTCTTCTCTCTGCAGAGTCTGAGTCTTTCACTCCATGTCTCCTCACTGCTGGATATTATTCTCCCTATTACCTTTCAGAAGTCCAATCATGACACGTCCTGTGAAGGAACAAAGCTGGGAGACACACTCATGATGGAGACAGTGCAGAAAATGTCGATTTTCTCAAATACTTATTTTTATAGCAGGATGATGTCATACCTGAAGACAGCCTCTGAGTTATACTGTAGAAATGAAAATTCTCTGACTCTATTTCAAGTTACTAACAATCTCGTGACAATAATGCATTTGTCATTCAATGCCTCCACTGATATTCCTTTTAGTACCAAGTGAGCAGACAATATGTCAGAGGATGCCAAGAGTATCCATTAGTTGTCTGTTACTAATTACCGTTGACTCCGGGGTTGATTAAAAGAAATCACCAAGCAGCAGCACACACCATTATGCTAATGAAAACTCATTTAGAGAAGCAAAGTGGGGGCGCCGCCAAGTATTTGGGCAACTTTGCCGTGCAGCCAGGCTGGCTGGAGTAAACGGCTTCATGGACGGCATGTCATTACAGCACTGGAGGGAAAGAAAGCCTTGTGATAATGACGATAATGGCGATGGCAGAATTTTAATCAAGTGTATCTTCTCTACTCTCATGGGCTTATTCAAACAGTGACTTTTCACCCGTGCCTCTCATTAGCATTCATATATTTTTTTCCCTCTGCACCTGCCCTGTGGCACAAACTACCAACTATCTTCCTGGCATGCGAAGATAAGAGGTGCGGGGTGTAATTTAATCATAATTGATTTTTTCATTTAATTAGAAACCCTTTAGGGGGAACATCGCAACACCAAAACAAGCTCCTAATCACCAAACAGTGACTAGTTGAAGTTTGATTACAAAATCATCACACGACGGGCTAAAGTCACAGCATGTTGCCATTTACACAAGCTATATACAGTATGTCTTTTAGTACATTTCGATAAACTATTAAACACATGTTGAGCACAATCATATTTGTTTAGCTTAACCAACTTCTTAAACATGAAATTATGAGCCTCTTTATAGTGATAAAACAATCAAATACTGTATTGTAAAGTCTGATTCAAAGCAGTTTTTTTTTTTCGGAGCACGGAAATGCCCAAACTATCACATATTTGTGCTTAAAAATACTTTTGATAATAAACCATTTAAACCCTAAAACTTTTGTATAACTAAGATAATTATTGTGCATTTGGCAACACTGGTCAAGGTATTTGGAGCAAGTTTGAACAAGATGTGAGGTTAATTAACCTTTAAAAGTCCAGCAAATTCATGTGTTTCTGCAGTTACTTAGTTATTTTTTTAATACATGGTCTCCATTTTCAATACACTTCATATGTAGTTGTAGTTGAAACTTTAATGCAGAACATAAGTGTTATGATAAGTGAAGGAAAAGATCCTTCACCATCTGGCTGAAGTAGCCTAGCTTGCAAGCTAGCATTAGCTAATGACCTTGCACTTTTTGCTCTCATCCAACTACGATTGTTAGAGGCTCCCAAAATCAAAGTAAGTCAAAACAAACTGATCAAAATCAGTTTTATACAGTACATTCATTTAAAAAAGATGTAATAATGGTACTTATTTAAGCTATTTACCTGTCAGCAATGGTGTACCACAAGGCTCAGTCTTAGGACACACCCTCTTCACAATCTACATAAGTAATGTAGGTCAGATCGTTCCTGATGCATCCTTATGTTTCTATGCCGACGGCACAGTTGCTTATTGTCAAGCTAGAACAGTTGCTAAGGTTTTTCCAGCTCTTACAGTCTGCATTCGACATCATCCAGTCTGATTTGTTCCATCTCACACTGGTGCTAAATGCTGATAAAACTAAAGGGATGTTGTTTGTTGTCAAACAGGAAACTGGTACTGGCATTCCTTCCTTCCATCTTACCTACGAATGGTGCTCCTATTGAGTTTGTCGATTCATACAAATACTTGCGTGTCGTGGTCAATTTGCATCTCTCTTTTAAGCCTCGTGTTGAAAATTTGGTAAAGAAATTGAAAGTTAAATTGGGTTTCTATTTTCAGAAATAGATCATGTCTAACTCTGAAAGCTAGGAAACGTCTTGAAGCTGCAACTTTCCTTCGGGCCATTGACTCTGGTGACGTTAATGCTCTTGCAAGCACTTTGCAGATGTTGAATGGTGTCTGTCACAGTGCGCTAAGATTCATTACTGGCTGTAACTACCGTACCCATCACTGCACCCTGTATTCATTGGTTAATTGATCATCGTTAACTTCACGCAGACTCTCACTGGTACATTTTCATCTTTAAATCACTTCTTGGTCTGTTGCCTTCATACATCTCCTCCATACGTCACTTTGTCAGTGTAGCTACAGCGTGCGCTCCAAGACATTGTTGTGTAATCATCAGTGTTCCCTCAGTGAGGACTGAACTAGGCAAAATGGCCTTCTCCTGGTCCGCTCCTGTTTCCTGGAACACCTTGCAAAAAGATCTGAAGCTCTCGACCTTGCCCTCTCTAAGGGCTTTCAAACAATTGTTAAGTTCAGAGCAAAAATCAGCAGAAATGTTCCTGTTTTTAGTATTTTACATCGTTTTTATAATGAAGCATGTTTTTTTTTATTTTGCTTTATATCCCTTCTTTTATTTAAATTTCATTTTTTATGCTTTTAAATGAATGTTTATTGTTTTCTGTACCTCGTCTGTGTGTTTTGTTTAAAACAGGTCTCTCTTGTAAATGAGTCCTCGTGACTCAGTGAGACTAACCTGTATAAATAAAGGTTGAACAAAAATATCTGGTCAAACATATTGTTTTTATGCTATTAGTGCTTATTGTATTTTTAGTTTACATTTTTCTCAGTCATATCTTATATCTTATTACTGTTTTTCTTTTATATTTTAATACTTTTGTTGGATGTAACTGGGACACTGTGCACACAATTTTGTTCCACGTATGACAAATAAAGAACCTTGAATCCTTGAATCCTTGAAAAGGTCATTAAATCTAATTAGCATTTTAGTAAGATTAGGCTGGTTGTTCTACTTTTAAGCCAGTAAATCTTCTTTCTAGCAGCAGAGGAAAAGATGAGGGTTGAACACATTATCAAGTTCACTGTATTTAGTGTCTAGAATTACAACTTACTGGTACTATAGCTAACACTTTTTAGGAGGTTAAGTAAATACAGTGGAAGGCAGAAACTCCAAATATTCACCCTAACATTGTATTCTAATTAACCCAAAATGTGCAGTAATTGGCCTATTTTCCACCATTATTAGGCGCTCAAGTGGGCCAGCATGAGGCAGGGGAATGCAACTGCAAAGCAGAGGCGCATGGAACCCTATTGAAAATGTTCTGTTTATTATTGTTATTACATTATTATTTGTCTTCCATAAGCAAAAGTCATGCTGCAGCCCAAACCATATGTAGAATTAAGATAATACACTGTACTTGCATAGTAGCAAGTACGGCAGAGGAAAAGAAACCAAGATATGCCCACCTGTAGGGGGCGCTATAACTGGGGACTTTGCTTTTCTAAACCGTAAGTTGCAAAGCTTTATCGACACTGAGGTAGGTTTGCGGAGTTAGGGGAGGGCTGACAGCGCAGCTGATCCTTCCAGTTTCCCATGTCCAGTACACACTGGAGCTGCCTGGATAGTTGGCACAGCATCTTTCCTCAGTCTGGTACCATACTTCCCCTTAAATCCAACATCATCCATAACTCTTAATCCTCCGGTTGAAAATGTTTGGAACACAATGAAGTTGGCCGTTTGACTTACATGTGTGAGGGAAAGAGTGAATAGTTGCTTGTCTCGTTTGTCTCCATGTGTCCCTGTGATGGACTGGAGACACACACACAAAAAAGGCAGGTAAAGATAATAGATGGATGGATGGATGGATGGATGGATGGATGGATGGATGGACTTGGCACCTGCCCACATTGCCAAGGGTACCAAAAACTGGCTATGCAATTATCTGAGACACATAATTTTGTTTTTTCATTATTTGTAGACATAATAATTAAAACAATAATAAATAAAGGATTGAAATATTTCACTGTGTAATGAATCTATGTAATTTATGAGTTTCACTTTCTGAAATGTAGCCATCCATCATCTTTTACCCACTTCTTCCTTTTTTTGTCGCGGGGGTCACTGGTGCCCATGTCCAGCAGTCACTGTGTGAGAGGTGGGGGACAGGTCTCCAGTCCATCACAGGGACACATAGAGACAATCATTCACTCTCTAAGTCACACCTAGAGGCAATTAGAGTTACCAATCAGCTTAATATGTATGTTTTTGGTCTGTGGAAGGAAACTGGAGTACCCGGAGAAAACCCACACATACACGGATGCAAACTTCACTCAGAAAGGCCCCTGAACCGGGATTTGAACCAGGGTAACCTGCTCGCTGAGAGGCAGCAGCTCTGCTTGTTGTACCACTGTGCTGACACTTTCTGAAACGATTGACAACAAATATTGAACTTTTTCACAAAATTCAATTTTTTTTAGTAAACTCATAAATCTCGCTAATCCGGATCCTTCCTTGACATCACAGCCCATATATGGAAGTGAAGGCCTCTTTGTAAAACAGCTTGGAAATTCACAGAAATTCCTTTGAAAAACAATTTTGTGTTACTTGAACATAGGTGTTTACGTTTATGTCCATCATATTTTTCTGGATAGCAAAATGAAAAAAATTGTGGGTGTTGGACTTTAAACCCCCCACCACCCCCTTTTCGCCTCATCACTCCCTTCTCTCAGCATTTGAGAGAAAAAGGCCTTTTGTGTTCATTTAAAAAAAAAAAAAAAAAGTCTTGGACCTTTGAGTTCAGCTTATGAAAAATGGGAGCAAACACAAAAGTGTTGCGTTTATATTTTTCTTCAGTATATGTTTTATTAAGACAGGCTATTTTTGACGTCCAACAAGCACAACAGGGTTTCACTATCTCAATCCTCTCCTTCCTTTAGTAGATAAAAAAAATAGCCTGAGGCTCATCAGGAGTTCAACCCCCTGAAGTCCAGCAGAACCAGGTCCAACATCCATCCACTGAGCACCTGTTAAAGGCCACTTCTTCATCTCATAAACAGCTCCAACTCTCGATGCCTTCACATTGTTTAAAGGTCACTTATAATCCCTCACATCTGTGATTCTACCCTTCCAAAAAATAAAATCCCCATGGCAGTTCAGGGATCTTTCTCAGCTGTTTCAATGCCCTCAGGCCAAGGAAGCCTTGCTGTGCGTTCCAGCTGCAGGCCTTGCTGTGGTCATGGGCCCCAAGTCAAGGCCCTATTGTCCATTCATGAGGTTTAGTGTGTGAAAGGTCAGAAGAAGGGGATTCTGTGCGGAGCCTGGCAGGAAATGAAGGTGCCATGGCAGTTTTAAGTTATAGAGTCAGGCTGGAGGTGGAACAAACAAAACAGCCCAAAATGTCTGAAGAACGTTTCCGATTCAAGGATAAAAATCTTCATGTGCATTTGCTCGAATAGAACCCGTGAAGAAGTGAAGATTTCTGCAGCTGGTGCAGTTTTGACTAAATAAAGTGATAAAACACACGGTGTGGGCAAGAAGCCAGTGCGCCTCACAGATGTGCAGATAAATCTTCATTTTTCACACGCTCAGGCAATTCAGCATGCAGCATCGCTTCCAGCCAAAGGCACCTTACAGAGAGCAGACAAACTGCAGAACAAATTGGAGAATAAATAGACACACTGGGTCATTCACATTATCCTCAGCAGGTCGCCTCGCCCAAGCCAAAAAAGAAAACTGCCTGACAAAAACACAGGGATTTGGAGCATAAATCTTTCATGGGACACTTGTTTTCTCCTCCACGTGAAGGAGGCTTTACGAGGAACAAAACACCTCGTAATAACAAGTTAAAAGGATTCCTATGAGACTGCAGACACCAGAACAAAGCAGTAAATTTCCTATTTCCGATAAACATGTTATAATAAAATATTCATATCGTTGCACTTACAAGGCGTACAAAGACAGGAACTGGCCAGTTTGGTTTTCTAAAATGAACTGGATAGCTTCACAAGAGGGCTTCAAAGTCATTAAACGTGCAGAAGATGCTGGTGCTCATTTTCAAAATAGTCTTAAAACAAGAGTTGCTCAAAATTTTCTCATTTTTCTCTATTGAAGTAAAGCTTTCTGTGAGAGTCTGGTTTCACGACAAACATGCCAGAAACCAGCCCTTACTGAGTGACGTCTTTTTGTTTGTTCTGGGTGCAACGAGAGAAGAGATGAGCGTGTTTCAGCTGGAGGCTGTGTGGTCACCATGAAAACAAGACAACCCACGTGCACCGAATGGAAAACCAGGTGGATATTTAACCAATCAGAAAAGGATTCAGCAGTAAGAAAGAAAGAACAGCGCTGGATGGATTTTTAAGAAGCCCTCAGAAAGTAATCAAAATAACTGTAATTTTTACAAATGTTGAAACTTCAGAGTGGTAGTAGCTGAGAGTCGTTCCAAACACTTACTCCAAGCGTTATGGATCTTGTAAGATTTTTGTTTGAAAACTTTGGCTAACTAAGTGTCAGGTGAAAGAAATACTAGTTTCATTGTGTCCAGTCTAATCTAATTAAAGTACACTACATCAAATCTAATGTAAAAAGGAAGAAACTTATTTTATTATTAACCTAACATGCATGTTTTTGGTCTGTGGGAGGAACCCGGAGTACCTGGAAAACACCCATGCATGCACTGAGAGAACATGCAAAGTACACAGAAAGACCCCAGGACCAAACTGGGGATTTGAACCTAGAACCTTTTTGCTGTGAGGCAACAATGCTAACCACTAAGTTGTCATACTGCCCTAAAATAAAGAAGAAAAAGCACCAAAATTAAAGTAACTTTAAAAACATAATGATTTTGGCTCCACCATCAAATGCCAACTTGTTCTCTTGTTAAATGGAATTATCTCATGGAAGCTCAGTCCTCACCTCCTTCTACAGGTGTGCAGTGGAGAGCACCCTGTGCTCCAGCATCAACGTGTGGCATGG
>JARVLU010000002.1:22932633-22943556 GCA_031762415.1 Simpsonichthys santanae | reverse complement strand
TGGCCGATTTCCGATTTCCCAAAATTAAGGAAATCGGGGCCGATAAATCGGCCGGCCGATTTATCGGTGCACCCCTAATCTTTAGATCTGTTTACAACATTTTATTGCTCCTTTCACATTTTGTTCCAGTTCAGCTTCCTTGAGTAAATAAGAAAAAACAAAACAAAAACAAAAACAAAAAAAAAACAGCTACTTTCAGCTGTTTTAAGCTCCTTTCAGATTCTTTCTGCTAACTACAACATTTTTGTGCTTCTTCTAACTTCTTTGTGCTAATTTAACCTTATCATGCTCCATCCATCCATTATCTTTTACCTGCTTCTTCCATTTTGGTTCATGGGGGTCGCTGGTGCCCATGGCCAGCGATCACTGTGCGAGGGGTGGGGGACACCTTGGACAGGTCTCCACTCCATCACATGGATACAAACAAGACTAACTATTCACTCTCTCACACACACATCAGAGTCAGAGTCAGAGAAACTTTATTGACATTGAACAAGTAGGGACACTTTAGAGTTACCAGTCAGCCTAGCATGAATGGTTTTGGTCAGTGGGAGGAAACTGGAGGAGAAAACCCACACATGCACAGAGAAAACATGCAAGCTCCACTGAGAAGGACCCCCGGACCGGGATTTGACCCAGCAACCTTCTAGCTGAGAGGCAGTGGCTCTGCTGGTTGTGCCACTGTGCTGCCCCTTATTATGCTCCTTTCAGCTAATTTCTGCAAGTTTCAACTTTTTCTGCTATTCAGCTAAGATTTAGCTGTTTTTTTATGCTAATTTGAGCATTTTCAGCTAATTCCACATTTTTTGCACTCATTTAAACTTTTTTCAGCCTAATTCAGCAAAAATGTGCTCTCTCGACTTGTAGTAATTTAAGCTTTTTCTGCTTTTTAGCTACTATTCAGCTGTTTTTAGGCTGTTTTTTTTTTGCCAATACCTGCCTTTTTTAAAATTTCAGATAATTTCCACTTTTTTGCTCATTTCTGCTTCTTTTAGCCTAATTTGGCACAGTTGTGCTCTCTCCACTTTCTTCTGGTAATTTAAGCTTCTTTCTGCCATTTCAGCTACTTCTTGCTAATTTCAGCTCTTGCTTTTTGTTAATTTACATTTTTGTGCTAATTTCTGCTTACTTGAACCAAATTCAGCAAATACTACATGTTCTTTCTGCTTTTTCTGTTAACTTATGCTTGGTCTTCAATTACAGCTACATTTCAGCATGCAATTAGCTAATTTTAACTGTTTTTCAGCAAGTTCTTTAGCAATAAGCATTCACACTGCATTTTTGCAGGTAATGCAATGTCTCTAGTTTAAACTAGATTGAGGACCCCCACAGCATCAGACTCTTGAAGGATGATGATGGGGGACTCCAGCACAAAGCATGACGACTCACTTCCTGCTGCTGTTTGTGCTGTGAAGAACGTCAGCCTGCGTTCAGATGGCTGTGTTAAAGAGCTGGCTGTCATTACCACCACAGCTTTCATTTTAAAATTAAACTTTCAGTCACTTTGAAAAGCTTGAATGGTAAGCTGCATTCTGCTTTATAGTTGTTGTGTTTTTGTGGTGAGTTAGCGTTCCTCTACGGTAAATTAAAGTTGTTTTGAATGACTTTGTGATAATTTTGTGGTCACTTGTTACTCTGTTATTTTGCATCTGTGTGTGTGGTTATTGTGCAAGTTCTGGGTGTTTTTAAACTGGTTTTTATTCAGGCTGAATACTGTTAAAGTGCCTGCTCTGATCTTTTAAAAGGTTTTTTTTTTTTTTTGTAGAAATGTGAACAACTGTTATCTTACCTGTTGTAAATAATAGCCTCATTTTGGAGACAAAGCGCTTTAAAAAAAATACTTCTGTCACACCTGTCTCCATTTTCCCACTTTTAAGTTAATTATGAACAAAGACCCGTGAGAGTGCAGATAAATGGAAAATGTGTTTGTGGTTTCTCACAAGTGGCCCAAAACTGCAGCAATTAAACTTGAGCATGAATGTCTTGCTGTGTTTTACAGCTGTGAGTAAAGCGTGCATCGCCGTGGAAACGCAGACAGGAGTGATGAGGCTGCAGATGGAGACAGATGAGTGTGAACATGAGACGCATCCGTCTCTGATCAATAGTGAGCTTATGACAGTGATGGACTGCAGGACTTGCAGGGAAACTGGAGAGACATTTTGTCCAGAGATAAAAATATACAGCTTCATATTATTACAAGGTCAGAGCAGGCAGATGTAGCTAATCATGAGATTTATCTACGGCCACACATGATGTTCCAAGATGTCTTATCTCATTCACCAGTAGTGTTCTTCATGGACTGACAACTGGAGAAGGATTTGTACTTAGTTTTCAAAACATTCAGTTTTTCTATTAAACCCACTCTGACTTAATGCAGACACTCTTTTCAGTCAACTCAGAGCATCCTTTAGCCTTAGAAGGTCTCATGGGGGGTAATAAAATAAAATAAAATCAGCCACCCATTTATTTTTGTTTGTGTGTTGTCAATAAACACGATCACTCCTGACAGTGTAAAGTTCCTGCTTTTATTTTACTTTTTTTTTAAAGTTATTTATTTTTTAATTTTTCTGAACCAATTTCAAATGTTCCAAAATAACTCCCAGTAATTTATTAGCCTCTTGTTCTTTAAGGGAGAAATTGACCCAGTTGAAATGTATTATAAATGCATTTTCTGATTCTATATTCAGGCTGCTGTTTAATTATTTTACATTAGTTGCGTTTACCAAATATCAGATCTTGCGTATTGTTTAGCATTCATTTTGCGTATATCTTAGATCTTTATATACTGTTTATTTTTACACTTTATTTTTGCTATTGTTGGATGTAACTGGGACCTTGAGTACACAATTTTGTTCTACTTCATGTACTACATGTGATGCAAATGACAATAAAGAACCTCTATGTACTGTAACATAAAATAATGCATTTCTTCTCACTACTGTTTTACTTGTATTTCTCTACTTTAAATTTTTACATTAGCCCATTAGGTGATGCTCTGTTTTTACATTTAAGGGAAAATGTAAAAAAAAAAAAAATCACTGTGAGGTGGCTGAACTTGCCTGTATGTGGTGTGTCAGCTGGATGTTGCTGTGGAGTCCTGTTTCTCATCACATCCAACAAAATTGTTTTTGTTTGGATGTTAAGAGCAAAAACAGGGGTGCTTTATGCACGAGTATACATTTCGTATAAAAACCGGTCCACATGCGTGCAGGCTGAAGAACTGTTGCTCCAGGGCTGAGACTCCTGTTGGTTTGACTGAAAACACGACATCATTGGCAGGTGAACTGGGCTGCTGCTGCTCAGGGGTCAAATGGTTTGATAAAGGTAACAAAACAAAACACATTCTGGTGTTGTGCACAAGAAAAGTTTTAGAAATTTCTAAGTAGGAAAAAAGTCAAATAAAAAATAAAATCTCCATTCCCGACGACTGAACATGTGCAAGTTTGACAAAAAAACAAGGCAACAATTTTGGCTGCCAGTTCTGGAGAGTTCACTGGACTGGATGGTGGTCCTCCCAAAACACGGACTGAAATAATAATAATAATATAAATAAAAAATAATGTAAATAAATATAATAAAAAAACATTAGTATTAATTAATACTTTCTGGTGTAATAAAAAAGAAAGTACCTTTTTTTTTTTCAGGCTGTGATAGCTCTAAAAGATTGTTTATTGTGGAACAAATTGACAAATGGTTACTTTTGGGCTGTTATATAAGATAAAGTTAAAGGACCACCTAAGAGTCAAACAATCTTTTCCAGAACCAGCTCTGAAATTATATTAAACACATAACTGCTGGTATAAAAAAATAAATAAATCAGATGGTGTTTTATGAGTGAAAGAATGAATAAGAAATGCATCATATTACGTTTGTCCTTTCTGCTGATCTGTGCTGGAACATGAAATGTAATAAAGAAAAGCAGGCTGTGTCCTTCACCTGACCCAAATCCTTCTGAGATTGTTTGGCTCCTTCTTGAATGTGTGAAACTACACCACGGTTCACTTGTCTGAGCAGCAGTGGGGGGTTTGAGACTGAGAAGATACAACAGAAAAGAACAGGTCAAGAAACTGTCAGGTGGATATAAAAGAAAAGTGTCTTCAGGGATGCCTGGGCATGCTTAAAATATTCTTTTATGGTATTGTACACAATATTAACACATTGCACACTCCCCTAAATAAGAACATGACTCGTCTCACATTTATTACTGCAACACCCAGATGTGTTTTTTTAACCTTAGTTATTTTTGACCAAATAAATAAATAAATAAATAAATTCCACCTTATTTTTTTTGACCAAGATGTGTTTATAGTTAGAAGGAAAAAAAAAAAAACTAGAGCAAAGCTTTAAAATATTCATCAGAGTTTTATCTGATGATGAATATTCAGCTGGTTTGCCTAAAATCCAGTCAGTTTAGATGTGAACACATAAGCATGGAATAAATAATGAGATGAGATGTTCAGCACATTTTCAGTTGAACTGAGTCGGGTTTATTCCAGGGCTTCCATGGATAATTGATGAAAATCAAAATGCTTATGTTATATTTCCTTGTTCACGGCCACGAGTTTCTAATGGAGCATTTTTTTAGCTCTAGCTTCAGTCTGACTTTAGTAAAAAGCTGCTCATGAGGAACTGGTACAGATCTGTGGTGAAATGGACCCAGACGCACGGTGGCAGGAACCAGGTTCAGGACCAAAAAAAAAAAAAATAATAAAAATAAAAATCTAATGCACCTATCATCAAGGACTGTTAGCCCTCAACAAAACTATTTTTGTGCTCGCTTAACGGAGCAAAACCAAAAAGTTTGATCCAATCAGACGAGTGATTACCGAGTCAGAACAGCTGTGCAGATACAGATGAGTGTGTGGAGCTGGATGCAAACAGCTGAGGAGATCTATAGACTAACAAGAAGATTAAATATCGTCTCGCAGGCAGGATGATTAACTACAACACGAGCCAAATCAAGTTTGCCTCGAGCCTGTTATGATCTAGCTGGTTCAAATCTTTTTCATGCTGACGTGCACAAAAACACGTGTAAAATATTACAGAACTGCCCAAAACAGAGCGATTTTATACACACCATCAAAACCTCATTGCGTTAGAACTAAATAAATCTGGCATCTTCTTTCCCTGAGTCATTTATTTTGACAAGAGGAAGGCAGGCTGGTGCTCATCTCCAGCAGTCGATGAGCACGAGGTGAGGTTCGCCCTGGACAGAGCGCCAGAACATCACAGGGCCAAAACAGAGGCTCGCAGAATACACACCAACACAACTGGGGTCAGTTTAGAATCTCCAGTTCAATTAATGTGCATGTTGTTGGACTGTAAGAAAAGCCAATGTGCACGAGGAGGACATGCAAACTCCACGCAACCACAGCACAACTCTAAAGCAGAGAAGCTATTATTTGAAGCACAACCCTGCTCTGACTGACACGGTAGGAAAACAGTCATTTGGCTCTAAATCTAAGCAGAAAAGAAAACAGCACAACCGATTTACACAAAGCAGGAAACCAATACCGAGCAAACACTGCGCCTTAAGCTGACACCTGGATTTACAGAAATAAGACGGGGACTGAGTCTGCACTTGCCTCTGAGGCATACATGCATAATGCTCTGCTTTGAAAAAGAGACATGTGATGCTTGACCAAGGCTGCTTTCTCAATAAAACCCCACGTGCTGCAGGCCAAATGTGGATGATATCGCTGCAAGACTGAAACTAACACTAATCTCATGCAGACACGATCCACCCCCCCTGAATATTTAGTTTTTTGTTTTCAGCAAGAGATATAATTCTCCAACAAATTAGTGCAATTGGCAGAAGGTTTAACTCAGCTGCTTCCTGACAGGAGGTTGCATCAGACAGACGAGAACACATTCAGGTGGCGAGATCATCTGCTGTTTCTGCATGACTCAGTGGGTGATCCGCTGCAGCGCTGCCCTCACCCAGGGTCGTGCTGCAGTTTGTGGGTGATACTAAAGGGCGTCAGCCTCACTCCAGTGAATCATTAATTCTCCTTGCACAAATTAATCTGAGTGTATGACTCTGCCACACACAGAGGAGCCCCCCCCCCCCCCCCCTGTGCTTTCCCCAACTTGCACACTCCAGCACGCAGCCACATTTTGGCACCTCAGCTGAAGTGGGAATGCCAGAGATGGAAAAAGAGAAAGCAGAAAATGGGGGAAAACACACCCCATCAGATGTTTAAATAATGCATAGTACGAGCCAGTGTAGCCCGTCTAGTCTGAAAGGAGTCATAAATACCACACACATGTGAAACCCTCATGGTTTCTGCCACATCTGAGCAGCAGACAGCGGTCTGTTGACAGCATTACAACTCACACTCTGCACACTTTTTTGGTAGACTTTCAAATCGTCCTACTCTTTCTTGTCATAAATCATTTATGGTTCCTGCTCAGAAATGTGAAGATGCCAACATACACAATATAAAGCACATTTCTGCAGCAGTTTTTTTTTTTTTTTTTTTTTTTGGAGGATTAGGCCTACCCACTTTCTCGTTGAGAAGCTGACGTCCCTGTTACATTTGAGCTAAATGAAACCACAACCAGATGTCGGTAAAAATGAAGTTATCATGCTAATGTCATGGGTTGGAGGTGCGTTTCGATCTGCATGGTGGTGCAGCTGCTTTGCAGACAATTGGGTTGCAGGTTTTAATCCCTGCTGGAGCTCTTCTGAGCAGAGTTCGGATGTTTTACCATGCAGTTCTCTGCTTTCCTTCCACAGTCCAAAAACATGCATGTGAGGTAATTAGTCTAAAATGTGACCAGGTGTGAGTGAATTATTATTTAACATTCGAATTATCGACTAAAGTCTTATTTTGTTCTATAATGTTAACATCATCAGTCTTCTTGACTTAGTTATAGTGATATATCACATCAGCCAGTTTTCATTGTCCACCACTGAAGGCAAAAAGTCATTAATGTTTTTGCCCATATCTGTGTGCACATGAATGCATTCATTTGCCTGTTTGTTAGCAAAATAGCTCAAGAACCATAACCCAGTTTAAGACGACTGCCACAGGTAAGCCACATTAGTAAACAGAAATGTTTACATCTCAGTAAGTTTTACAGCTATGGCACAAAAACAAGTTGTGGTCATAGTTAGTCTTTTTTTAAATACTTTTTTTTGTATTTAGTTTTATTCATTCGTTGACTGCTTTATTTATACAAACGCCAAATAAAGAAATGACAAAAGTACACCTTGCTGTGTTTAATGTCAGGATGAGAGAAACTCTTTGGAGATGTGCTCTCTCTTACCTAGGCGTGTTTCCATGGTTACCTGTTATCTTTTGTTTCGTTTGGGGAGGAAGTGGAACGCTTCAAACGTCAAGTTTGATGGAAACATCTGGAGAATGTGAAGGAAAAGATTAAAAAACCTAAAGGGGCAAAGAAATTACATCTCAGTGCCAGGAAACAAGATAAACACGATCAAACTACTGCACCAGGCTAGAAAGGCCTCGTTACACGTGGCATTATTTCAACTCAGATGGTTGCAAACTGTAAACTATGTCTCTTGGACTCTCTTTGTAAAAGTTTAAAAATAAACTAATCCTGAGAAGTGGGGTGGCTGAGCGCAAGATCTGACATTTGAAGACCAAGTGAGGAATTCCAAACTAAACTGAAGAGGAAAAACTTATAAAACATTCAGCTGTGTTTGTTTATGAAAACCATATGAAGAGGGTTTTCACCCAGATTCTTCTTCTTCTACCTGAACTTCTCATGTTGGGCTGCGTTCACGCTGCACAACCTCATGCTCAGTTCTGACTTTTTGCTCAGAGCCGATATTTTTGTGTGGAAAATGCGACCTCCTTCAGTGAACATTGACAGTTTTGAGGCGAACTGCGTGCGCAGAAGACATGATGTCACACGCAGTACGCTGTGTTTAAGAAGGTGAGGGATGATACATGTTAGCATGTGTGCATCGATTTTGAAGTTTTGCAATCAGAACCAAATAAAATATCTGACATGATTTAAAGTTCATGCTCAACCATCCAGGTACCAAATTGTTTGGTCCAGTGTTTACATTAAATGTTGCCTCTTGACGGCTCCTTGACGCAGGGTTGTATTTCTGTAACGAGAGCTGTGGACTGAAGGTAAACTCCATTACCGATCCCATCATGTTAGTATCAGTACACGAACGTTGTTTCTGTAGATTCAGTCAAAATGACCAAATAAAAGACCAAAGACAAAGCAACTGGACTTTTGCTCTGTAGCTGAAGATGTGCAGAGTTCCCAGACTTTAACTACACAAGGTTGTTCTCACTGTTAATAATACTTGGATCTATACCTGATACTAAAAAAAAAAAAAAAGTGTATCCAAATCAGTACCACATATGAATATGACTTGGGTTGGATCAGAACAAAAAAAAAAAAAAAAAAAAGGAAAAAAAAAAAAAATTCATATTTGTCATGTTCAGACCATCATCCAAAAACCTGATAGGGGAAAAAGAATCAGGTTCATGGCAGCATTTTCCTGCAGGGTGAACATAGTTTGCAGATTTCCTGCACACTAGCAGTTGCATGCAATATCACCTTCCTCCTCTAAAGGTGGTTTTACAACTGTTTCTGTGTTTGCTCTTCTAAATTTTGTCTTTATTTTACATATTTGGCATCTAAAAAAAAAAACACCTCATGATCCTGGTAATATGTGCAAAGGAGAGGAGAACTTTCTCAGATCATTTCACATTGCCACCATCAACATGTTCTTGTTCTTACCTTGGAAGCCTGTTCCTTCTCGCCTGAGATTTCACCTCTTCAAGAACTACTGGTGCTTCTGGCTGATGACACACAAGGGTCTAAACTGATCTAGGATTTTATTTCCATTTTAGCATACCAAAAAGTTCACACATCATTTAACACTTACTGCTTCACAGGATGATCTCAGCCAGGCTTGAAAATGAGTTTTTTTTTTCCTCTTATGAATAAATAAGAAAATGAAATGTATCATTGTCCTCCAAGGGCACAGCCAGTGCAACTCAGCTCATCAGCTTCTCTAATTTACTGTGTTATACACACTGTAGTTCATAAAAAGAAACATTAACCTTAATAAAACTGGATGTAAAAATCAGATGTATGGCTTTGACTCTCATCTCTTCTGTGTGAGTTTAATGTTCATGCATGCACGTGACAAAACATTTAACAAAGGGTTAGCATACACTGACTGTCAGAGCTTCAGTTGTTTGTTCCAATGTGCTGATTAATGTTCGTGTGAGACGTTTTCAATACTGCAAACTCTGAATTTAACGGTTATGTTTTTCTGCACCACAAAAGATTGTAGATTTATTGTCACTTGTTTCTATCCATTCCTGGAAACAATCAAAGGATTATGAGATTTCAGCCAAAGCAGATCTATCTTGTGATCTGTCCCAGCGGCAATCGACAACAATCAAATGCTGATGTTAAAACGTTATCTCAAAGCAGAGACGGGGCGACAGAGTTTATTATGATTATGAAAACTTGTGGGAAACAAAAAACTGAAAACTGAAGAAAACTGAAGCTCTGCCAAACGTTAACACTCAGGCCTTGTCTTAAATGCTCCAGATAGTTTTGATCTGTTCAAGCATGAAAAATATTTGTTCACATGATTTTAACTAAAACCCTAAAACACCAATGCTGCACCGCTAGGTGGCAAGAACATACACAATAATAGCATAATCAAAACGTCAGATAAAACATTATCTAAACATGGCTCTTAATACACTTTGTTTTAAGGCTGTTACAATTTTCCATATTTGTCTTTAAAACTAAAAATAGTTTTCTTATTAAAAAATAAAATTTCATGTGGCTGAGACATGCAGAAGCTTCCGAAAAGTTCTCAAAAATAATGTCACCTTTTGAATATAATGGAATAGTACAGACAGACACAGATATACACTTTTCCACTCATCTCATTTTAAACATGTAAAAACAGTACTGTATTTGTTTTCTCTTACTAAATAGAGCCTGATCTATCTCTAGTCACGTTCTGCAGCTGAACAGTTGGCCCTGAGCGTGTTGGCCCTCAGAAGGACATGAGGGTAAAGAAAAAGACGTCGAGACACGCCCACAACAAACAAGAACAAGCTTGTGAATTTTATTAGCGGATTCAATGTTGGCAAAACCTAAATTAGTAGACGCTAATTCTGCTAACAGTTTCCAAAGTTGGTGAAAATGCTAATGCTCTAAATAAATAAGTTCCACTATTACTGTAGCAGTGAGTTCATTAGCAGAACTGTGCCCACCACTATTGATGAGTTAATTGAACACAGCAGCAGGAATGTTGATTAAAATGTGGCATACTTTTGGTTTGTAAGAGTGGTGATTGGAGCAGACCTGAATGGACATGTTGGTGAAGGAACCAGAGCGGATGAGGAAGTGATGGACAGGTTTGGTGTCAAGGAAAGAAACGAGGAAGGACAGATGGTGGTGGATTTTGCCAAGAGAATGGAAATGACTGTAGTAAACGCATATTTCCAAAAGAGGGAGGAACATAGAGTGACCTATAAGAGTGGAGGAAGGAGTACGCAGGTCGACTACATTCTGTATAGAAGAGGAAACCAGAGGGAGATTGGAGACTGTAAGGTTGTGGCAGGGGAGAGTGTGACCAGACAGCATCAAATGGTTGTGTGTAGAATGACTGTTGTTGTGAAGACGAGAAAAATAGCAAAATCAGAGAAGACCAAATGGTGGAAGCTGAAGAAAGAAGAATGTTGTGAGACATTTAAAGAAGAGCTTTTAAAGGCTCTGGGTGGTAAGAAGGAGCTTTCAGATGACATGGGCTACTACAACAACAGTTATTAGAGAGTCAGGTAGGAAGGTACTTGTTGTGTCATCTGAATAGAGATATGAGGACAAGGAAACCTGGTGGTGGAATAGTGAAGTGCAGGACACCGTTCAAAGAAAGAGGTTAGCCAAGAAGAAATATGACAG
>JARVLU010000002.1:22896185-22913505 GCA_031762415.1 Simpsonichthys santanae | reverse complement strand
TACTAATTTATTTTTTTACTTTTTTTTCTTTTTTAATTTTTATAATTTAATGCTTTTTTTTTTTTTTTTTTTTTTTTTGCTTTGTTTTGTTTTTGGAATGTCCATGGGACCAGACTTGGCTTTTTTGGATTTAGTTATTATTTTGTGAATGTTGGATCAAGCTTGCAGCTAAAATACCAAACGTAGATAATAATGTGAGCCATTCAATTATAGGTTGAAAACTGCCTGATTTAAACTGATCTCAACTACCAAAACGTGAGCAATACAAGTACACAATACAAAATAAAAACAATATTAAACCACATCTGCCATAGCATATTATTTTGTATTACAACCCGACTGATATATCGGTAAGGCCGATATTTTAGGCTGATATACTGTACATGTAGACGTTTGGTGACTTATTGGTATCAGTGATAATTGTCCCATGATGCACCAATATAAGCACTTCTAATTTAACCCCTAAAATGCTGGAAGTAGCTGTAATTGTACAATGTATCAAACCAAGGGGTCATGGAGTCATTGCCGGTCATTTGAAGTTTCATTTTTTTTCGTTCAGCACAGATGAAGCAGGGAGCATTTCTGTGTAGCATATTTTGCTGAACAGACCATGGTAAGTTTATTTTAATTGATCTGTAAAATAAAATACTTTGTATAAAAAAGAATCAACAATTCTCTTTAATCCCTCAAACTGGCTTGTCATTAGCTATGTTCCTCTCAACTCAGAAAGGTTATGTTTAGCTAACATAGCATCGGCTATTGCCTTGTAAAACGTTATCCAGAACAATAAATCTAACAAAGAGGTAAATATATATCAGTGTTAGTAATGATAGCTTTATCGTCCTCAATGAAATGCAGTGTTTGTCTGAAATCTTTACATCTCTAGAAAGAAAAATAAACTCTGCTCATATGTGACTGACTGTTTAAACAATGAACAAGGAAGGGACTTTCTTTGTTATTTTTATTTTATTTTGTAACATGCAATAACTTTATGGAGAATAATGGAGGATAGAAATTGTGAACACAGGTTAGGAAGACTGTTTGTATGACCAGTGCACCACTTGTAAACCTTGTGTGGGATTACGTATAGCATGAATCTGATTAGCTTAGCTTCATGATTGCTAACAGCTGCACTGAATAAACAAGCCCCGCTCCACTCTCTGTTTACATATAATCTTGGGGGTGGACGAGTAAAAAATTTCAGCCATTATGTCGGTGATCAGCATTAGCCCCTTCCCAGTATCGGTATCAGCGGTAGCCAATATTTCCATCTCAGTCGGGGCTCTATTTTATATGTTAATGGCTGTCAAGAAATCTGATTTGGAACAACTTAAAAGAGGTGAAACAGTTCAGCTGAATCCTTCAGTGCAGCACAAAACATCCATCTTCTTCCAATTTTCACTGTCCATGAAGCAGAATTCCTGCTTCCTCCCTGCACACCTCACCTGCTCTGTGCAGCCATCCCTCCCTCCTGACAAGGAAGTGATTAGGAGGAGCGATATCAGACCTGCTGAAAAAGCAGCTATGCTGTAATTATCATCTTGGAGAGAGACAAACAGTTCATCAGCTGCTTTCTCTGCAGACCTAACTGTTGTCAGAACCTACAGAACACTCAGCAACCTGGGCTACTCTTGTCTTCGTCTGTGGGCTGCGTGCAGATATTCTTTTCAGCTTATTCAGAAATAGTATAGGCCATGAAAACACCTGATAAAATGAGCATGAACTCCACCTACACGCTCTGATATGAGCCAACATGCATGCAGAAGCACTTCAAACAGATATAGATATACAGTACAGAAGTTATAAAAGTAAGATTAGGAGGCTATTATGGGTAGAATTTGGTACAGGAAGAAAAACCTTAAATGAGGTTCACTACAGTTGTTTATTTGCTAAAACACTTGAATTGTCAGAGATTCTTTATTGTCAGTCTCTTTCTCTCTGAATTGTATAAGAGCAATTAATTTATTTTGAGTTCCTGGAATCATAAACATTTTGAATTTCAGTCTACCATATTCCAGGTTTATCTTTTTATTTTACTTCGCTGTACTTTTACTTTTGCACTTTTACTTCACTGCTGGCGTACCCTAATAGATTATATCACTTAAAATCTAAACTTGAATTAGGGCACTGCCTTTGTGTGCCGAATATGTTATTTGCAATGAGCAAATGTGGCAATTTAACATTTATTTTTCAAAATATTACTGCTAATTTCTAGTTCGGTCACTTTGTTAGCGTTCAGTTTTGAGATAAACAATTGTTAAAATACAGTAATACTTGTGATAAGGAATGCCCTGCTTCTAAGCTGTTGCATTTCCTGGAAACGATGTCAGACTAGGTGGCACGGTCGCTCAGTTGGTAGAGCTATTGCCTCTCAGCGAGAAGGTTGACGATTCATATCCCAACCAGGGGCCTTTCTGGGTGGAGTTTGCATGTTCTCTCTGTGCATGTGTGGGTTTTCTCCGGGTACTCCGGTTTCCTCCCACAGACCAAAAACATGCATGTTAGACTGATTGGTAACTCTAAATTGTCTCTAGGTGTGAGTGAGAGAGTGAATGGGTGTTTGTCTCTATGTGTCCCTGTGAAGAACTGGAGACCCGTCCAGGGTGTCCCCCGCCCCTCACACAGTGATTGCTGGACATGGGCACCGGTGACCCCCCGTGACCCAAAATGGAATAAGTGGGTAAAAGATAATGGATGGATGGACTTTTCAAAAAGGTTTCATTATTGTTAATGAGCTCTTACTAATAAAAATAGCAACAACAAAAAACAAATAAATAAAATTAAAAATAAAAATAAAAAACAAGAGGGAATTAAAAAAAATACACACCAAACAAAAGCACGACATTAGAAAGATTACCAACACAGAGCTAAAATTTATTTTCAAAGCAGATTACTTCTAAATATTTTTACTGATGTCAAATTCACTTTATATGCTTCGCACTTTGAGAAGCAATCTCGCTACTTAAATCGAACCAGAAATAGATTTACATTGAATTAATCTAAAACTTTTTTATGCGTTTAACCATTTTTAATGATTCTGTCACATGTTGTCTTCCTGGACGTCATGTTGGTCTCAAGCTAACAAAACATGGAGCTGCTCAATTCACTGTACAAAGACACCGTTTACATCCTGGATAAGACACAACAGTTTTACTACTGTAACATACTTTCTAAACACAAGTTAAGTTTTGAAGATAAACTAACAAAGAAAGACTGTTGATTATTGTGACAGAAACAGTTTTACTGTTTCAGCTGGAGGAGCCTCAGGCTGTAACAGAAGTCTCACTGCTCGCTGCTTTTGTAAATAATCACAGAATTCAGGATAAATACGCATGTAAACATAAACTGACAAATATGTAAATATTTTCAAAAACAGTGTCTACATTAACTCTGTAGTGGCTTTGAGACAGTCTAGCTATAAAATAATCATTCCAGCTTAAATATAATCTCTAAAACTCAAAATGTTTGTTGTTTAAAGAACAATCTACAACAGGTAAGATATTAATTGTTCATAACATTAAAAATATTTAAATTAAGCTTATGGGTTCTTAAAAGCATATAACAGGCAACAAATAAAATACGTACATGGAAATGATCTTGTAGTTAGCATAAACTAGGCAGCTAAAATGTTTATTCTTCTTAAACTAAAAAATAAATAAATCCATCTTAAAATATAAAATATTTTTTACAGCTAGTCTGATTGAAAATCTTTTTCTATGTATCACAGAAGGATGTAAGAGAAATACAGTATAACCAAACCAAATAAGCCCTGTACTTCTGTAGGAGGCTGGGAACCAGTTGAAAAGGCGAAAAGACGCTGGTTTTGTGAGAGCGCTGCAGGTATGAGAGTCCAGAGTCCTGTTCACGTCTTGTTGAAGCTCATTCATGCCAAGCAGGTGTTCAGCTGAGCTGCATCCAGTGATTCAGAGCAGCATGTCCAACCCATTATCCTCTCGTCATCCACGCCTGTCTCAGTGGATTCTCCACCTCTGCTAGAGTTTCACCGTCCTTCACTCTTAACAAGAACACGGTGTGAAAGTCTGTCAGTGAGCCTGAATCATCTGAGGATCACTGAGGACAGCTAAAATAAACCATTAGCTACATTGCTGAACAAAAAGACTAATGAAGCAGAGCTTTTTTTTTTTTTTTTAATATATATTTTATTATTTTAAACCCCTTTCATGGTTAGCAAGCCATCAAACATGGAAGCATATGGAGAGAAATTAAAGCCAAATGTATGTACATGCAGGTCAATAAATGGATTTTGCAAACACTGAAGGAGGAGGAGATGGACAGAAAGCAATGGAATCTGTTCAGAGCTGAATGTGTCATGGCAGCCCGGCTCCAGCCGAGCCACGGGAAAAATATATACTTTTTTGTTGTTGTTCCCGTCACAAATCATTTTGATTATCCCAATTTGAACAGTTTGGTCCCAAATATATAACTATTTTTGCTGCATTTGTGTTATTAATATTCTGCAGGAGAGCTGAACATAAAAAAAACAGGAATCAAACCAGCTGTTGTGACAATTTCAGGAGAAATTGATCAGTTTTGTGTTTTCTTTGACGTGGAATTGATGCTTTATGTAAACTATTCTACATGCACAGTTAATGTTTAAATATATTTTTGATGTGACTTCAATATTTTTGTTTCTACAACGACATATCGAACTGAAAACATTGAACTGAAGAGCTTTCAACACATTTTTCAACACAAAACAGATTTTAATACGATCTTTGTTGCTGGACATTTATTTACTACTTCGTGTGAAAATACAAATTAAATAAATATTTATCTGTTTGAATATTACAACATGATAATTATTTCTAGAATACCTAAAATGTGTTTGACAGATTGAATACAACGTTTTAAAATCTACTGGATGTTATGCCCAAGATGCTGACTCATGTGAAAATTGTGTTTTTAATTTCAGGTTTGCTATTTTTAATTGTAAAAAATCAAAAAAAAAAAAAAAAAAAAAAAAAAAAAAAGGCTAAAGCGTTGTTGGTTTTATTGAGCTGAAACTTGGTGCGATAGTAGCCGAGGGTCATCCCCAGCACATTCTCCACCAGCAGATTACACAAGAGCTTTATTTTATATTTTAATTAGTTCAACAGAAAACTGTATAGTATTGAAAACCTTCACATTAAAATCAGATGCTGTATGACTTTCTCTGCCAATTTTGACAACATCTTATTTTTCTTGTAAGATCATATCAAAATGTTTTCCATTCTTTGGATAAAAATTCATTATTAAAATATAAAAAAACAAGTTTCATACTTCTGTGCCTGCTGTACATTAGCAGGCGCAGTATGATGAGTGCAACAGACTTTACAGAATGCAATTATAAAATAAAAATGATGTTGTGCTTTTCATTTAGGTGACACATGCAGATTCAGCAACCCCTGCATGAAGCGAGGCCTACAGCACTGAGAGGAATCTAAAACAGGTGCTGCACAATCAGTTCCTCCAGGGTGGTGGGGGACAAAGACAAACAGGCACCCCTCCTAACTGACAGAACATCACATTCTCCAGCCAGCTGTGTCGGGGAACATGCAGCATGTGTGCAGTAAACTGTGTTAGCATTCAGCTGACTCTCTGCTTTGAAAAGAGACATATTCTGAGTTTAGGTGCTCTCTGCGGTGGCCTCTAATGTAAGACAAAAGATGAGCCAATAAAAGCAAATTAAACCGCCTTAGCTCAGTCCTCAGCACCTTGTGTGTTCCTCTGGTAAGGCTGCATCTGGTATGGATTTAAACGCTGACGTGTTGGCTGCACAATCAAAGCTTTTTCAACTGAACCGACTCCCAAATCTGTGAGGTTGAGCAATCTTCTTGCAAAAACCTCTAAATGCAAACTCACGGTTGCCATGTCACCGTCTTCATGGCGTGCATTTTTTCCCCCTGACTCAAAGTTTTTTTTTTTTTTTTTTTGGGCACATAAATCCAAATAATAATAAAAATAACAATGCTTTTAAAAACACTTTGTGTGATTTGGCTTGTCCACACATCTTGAACTCTGCCTCCGTTTTTACTCATCCAGGCACATTAGCGCCTGTGCTGAGCAACAATGCACACATTCACATCCCACAGACAGCAAATTGCTTCTCTCATTCCCCACCACGCCCTGCTTTCGTTCTCAGCCACCTGCAAAACAAACTGTGCTGGAAACTTCACTACAAATTACCCTGTGTCTGCCAAATCCCCCCTGGGAGCACTGGAAATCAAAACCCTGACTCTCCCTGCCCCCACAGAGGCAGCCCTCTCTCTTTCTCTCTGACACACACACACATGCACACACACACACCCCCACACACACGCACGGGTACGTGTGTACGTTTTTGTTTCAGGTTCCCTTGTAGGGACCAATTTTACAAAAAAAAAATAAAAAAAATAAAAAAAATAATGCATTGTGGGAACCAACTGCTCTTTGTGGGGACCAAAGCCAGGTCCCCATAAGGAGAAGTTGCGTTGGGGGGTTAAGTTTAAGGTATGAATTGGAACTGGAAGATTAATATTGTTTTTACTGATTGTTTGAAAAAAAAAAAGGGGCAGAATTTTTTTTTTCTTCTTTCTGCTTGATTTTTTTACATTTTGTATGTTATCATTTATGGGACTGTTTTGCATTATATTAAAAAAAATGAACAAACTTTATAATAAATAAATAAATAAAGAATAAATTATGGATGGGTTAGGGTTAGGCATGTACTAGTAATGGTTAGGTTAGGGTCAGGGTTAGGATATAGAAAATGAATGGAAGTCAATGCAAAGTCCCCAAAAAGTTTATAAGAACACACACTTTCTTCTTTCTGTAACTTTTCCCCCCCCCCCCAGGGAACTCTAATTTTGTACAAGATCAAAACAAGTATTCTGTTTAAAAGCTGATGTTTAATGAAAAATGTCTAGAAGCTATGCATTTTCTGACAGCAGCATGGTTACGAACACACGCCTCTGTGGAGTTCCAGGCAACGTGACACTGTGAAACCAAAGCCCCCGTTCCTGCTAAGAAAGAGTGAAAACTGAGAGCTGTTTTCCTTCATGGGAGAATCAAAAGGAAGGCACACATACCTCAGTGGTGAATAAGGAGCCACGGCACAGCAGCGTGGACATTGTTAGAGCCGCAGTGCCTCCTGGTGGAGGCCCTGCATGAAGTCCAACAGGCAGGAATGTCAGAGAGAGGAGGAGAGACGGGTGTTGAAAGCTCCTTGGAAAAAGGATTAGGAGTGTTTATGTTGGCCAAGTGGCCCACTGCCAGCTGCTCAAGTGTGCAAACTTCTTAAAGCTGCAGAGCTTCAAGTCAGCCATGAGTCTTTTCACTCTGTTTACCCTCCTCCTGGACTGTATGGATGGTGGTGCTTTAAGCCTTCACTTCAAGCCACACCTTTGTAAGAAATAAAATAAAAATGCTGTATTCAAGACCTCCAGTCCCCTGAAACTCATCCAGGCTCAGAGTGTGCGCTTTGATACGTTAATTTCTATTCCACCTAAACACACGAGCACGAACGCAGCGTATAGAAACATAACCCAACAGCAGAATAAGGCTCAGGCTGGCAGCGAGCCACAGCCCTGCGGCCTGGAGCTGGATCAGAGCTGACGGTCTGAAACCCATGCAGGGTCTGAGGTCAAGGAATAATAAAAGGCAGAACAGCAAACTCAAACTTTTGTTCTTGAGCTTTAGAGGCTTTGTTTCTCCTCCTTAACTCGCTGGCTGTAGTTGGAGGCTGTGGATGAACACAAGTATTCATGAGTTAAAAGAAATGTAGGGACTTCTTGTTTTTTAAGCTCTTATCTGGTTTTTAATGGAGCATCACAACACATGGACCAGACCATGTGAGTGTTTTTGTCTTCACCGTTTCAATGAAGAGGGAAGCCAAACAGAACGGACTAGGTTCCTCAGATAATATCCAGATATCAGCTTTTGTTTTAGAACAAATGCTTATTATATACTGTATTTAGTAATAAGGAATAAAAACTGAAATCATGAAATTTTTTTATGTTAGTTTATGATGTCATTTTGCTTAGTGACTGATGCGGTCTCAAGCTTTGGTCATTTTGTGGGTTGGGAGCTGAAAGGTTTGATATAAACTGTAGAGTTTTAATTTAGTAAATACAGTTTGCTCAATACTTTACACACAAGTGTACTGGTATTTGAAACATGATGACCACAACATGTAACTCGTGCATCAACTCACTGAACCAATTCTGCTAAACTGCAAACATGATTGCATCTAAAACACACTTTTTTCAAAACACTACACACAATGTTCTGCATTTGGCACATTTTTCATGAAGAAAACATCTGGCACTGTTATTCTAAAATGAATAGCCCTGGTGTGCACACTGACTCATCACATGGACAAACACCCGTCACACAGTTTTACAGTTGGCAATCAGAGCTTTAGCACAAAAGGGCAACAAACAGGAGAGCTCTTCTGTTTTGGAGCAATGGATGCCAACGTTGAAAGCAGAGGCAGAGGAGTGAGAGGAAGAGGAGAAAGGCCAGGGAACGTAAGCTCTGAGATCCGAGCCACTTTGGTTGACAGTGGTCTAACAACGAGGGAGGCAAAGAGTGCAGCCAAGTTTGAGAAGATGCATTATAGCATCCATCATGTGGACTTTCCAACATGAGAATAGGTAAGAAATCTACTCTCACTGGAAAACTGCAGTACTGCGTATCAATGCAGTACTCAGCGAGTACGTACAGTAGTAATACTGCCTGTGCTGTTCTTTAGGACTCTCAAAAAGTTGTTTATCCTACCTGAACACCAAGTTGAACTTCAGCTTGTGGAAACAGGAAAAAAAATATAAACTTTCAAGTCGTTTAACTACCCAACATTTAACCCAGTTAGTAAACTATCTGCAAAAACCAAAGGACGTCAGAGAACTGCCTCAGCAGCTGCTCACTGCTGCCATCTGCTGGCAAAATAATGTACTACAACTGCAGGAAATTGAGTTTGAACACTAGTCTCGAAACAAGAACAATTAGATGCAGATTTGTCCTCAACTATCACGTGGTACTGTGTATTTTAGTGTTCATGAAAAACTGTGCATAAACAAAGTGTTTGTATCAAAAGACAACACTTACAACTCCATTTATTATAGAACATGCTGAAAAGTTTTCACACAAGTCAGTTCCTCTACAAACGTACTTCCTAGAAAAGGCAACAAAATCACTTTCTTGAGTACTTTTTAAAAAAATTAAAAAAAAAAAAAAAAAAAAAAAAAAAAAAAGTGAACCGTCAGCACCCCATTGATGCTGGACTCTCGTCTGATTGTGCAAACTAAAACTGGACCAAAAAATGTTTCAGGCACTTCAGATGGCACGCAGTTCAGATTCATTAGATGTAAATACATTTTGAAATGGCTCATCTAGTTTTACAGATCGATCAACATATATATATTAAAAAAAAATAATCATATTGCACAACAACTTTGTTACAGTAAACACTTTTGGCACAGACGCCTGGTAGCATCTAAATAAAGAACAAGCACACAAATAGAAATATGTTCAACAGTTTAACCTCATATATAAAGCATCTCCCTTTTATTTGTTCACAAGAAAATCTTTAAAATGAGTACGACAAACCAAACCCCTGATGTAATCCAGTAATGAAATAGTTACTGAAATCGTACTTCAACAAGCTGCTGGTGTGTCAAACTGAGATAGTGCATCTAAAACCATTTTCCTACCTTAAACACATTAATGCTTCTGCCTCAAGCTTCACAGTTGTGATAAAATCGAGAATAAAAATTCACAGCTGGTGGTGACAACTTGTACGGAGTCAAAGTACTGAGAAATGACGAGGCTTCGCTATGATTGTCATATACTGCCAAACACTCAGGTCATAATAACCTTCAGCTCTCTGACCTCGGTGCATTTGACGGAGGGATTGATGAAGATGGTCCATTAGCATCTGTTGGTGAAACTACTACTCCGTTATTTTTAGTTTTGAAATAAATTATATAAAATATAGGCAGGACAATACCTATCAGGAGCATAGCAACTACAGCGTTCCACCACTGGATCCCCCCGTCGGCTCCGTTACCTTTTGGACACCACTGTCTGAAACCAAACCCTTGCGGTTTCTCGGAGTTCTTCAGGAAAGCCTCATCGTGCTCAGACGTCAGAATCAGTTTGTCGATCTCACTATCCACCTCCATGAGAAAGTCTGTGACCTCCTGCAGGTGTGGCTGACCTCGAGCTCGGTCATGAGGCCTCCCAGGTGACAGAGGTGAACCAGGCTTGTCCTCCTGAGGGTCACGCAGGTCTGAGAACGTTTCTCTCAATAAGCTGTGCTTCTGAACCGGGATTTTGATATATTTGAGTGCAAAAAGATCTTGATCCTGTATGAGGTTGTTTATCTGCTTTAAATCAGCCACCTGTGGACAGAAACAGCATTTGTTGCAAGAGAATTACAAAGAAAAGCTTTAGTCTTACACACACATATATATTATTATTATTATTATATTACCTTACAGCCATATTGCAGTGCAAGCTTGTTGAGATTATCTCCATCTAAAACCTTGCGCTCGAGCAGCTGGACATTCCTCAGTTTGTCTTGATTCATCTGCTTCGTCTCCAAAACACTGAGCTCCTCGTCGTCCGAGGACAGAGCTAACTCATTGGGTCTCCTCCGGAACATGTACACCTGGCCATCTGCGCTGGCGTGAACATCGACAGGGGCCTGGAAAGCCTGTGGACCATGCTCCCCCCGCCACATGACGACACACCAACCTGTAAATATATTTCTCAGCTGCATCATTAAAAAGTAGCTAAAACTTATTTTTCCACATGTTTAAATATTACCTAATAACTATGAGGTCACTCTGATAGAGCAAACACTGTACATAAGACATGACTTCCATTGGCACAGAGATCCAAACAGTGTGAAGACAGAAGCGGCTCGAATATGTGTTGCTATACATTAATGGGTCAAGAAAAATGATCTAGTTAAAAATAAACACACCATTTGTTTTTTTTTTTCCTTGTTCTTCATATTAACAGCCTTTTCATTTATTTCATATTGGATATAAAACTGATCACAATCCAGCAAACCAGTAAATAAATAATCACATGCTACTAATTAACACAGCTAAAAAACAAACAAACAAACAATAAAGTATACTCTGTTGCTCTGATATAAAACAATTCAAGTCACCTTGTCACACCGTGTTTACAAGTTAATAATACTGTAGCTTGATTGGCCCTTTTTAGTGCTGCTCTTTCCATGTCAAAATAAAAAATGTTGAAAAAAATGTATACTTTATGTGTAGTATTAAAGTTAGAGAAGTCTGCCTTAAAGGTTTTTAAAGCAAAGTATGCTGGTGAAGATTCTCAGTCATCCAGGACATGTTAAATCCAAAAAAAGGTTAAAGACAAAAACTACTGGACTCTATTTTGTAGCTGACGTTTTGCTTCTAACCCGAGGAGCTTTCTTAGTTCTGATTGAATTCTCCATTTCTCAACTGAGAAAGCTACTTGGATGAGAAGCAAAATGTCTTTAGCTACAAAATAAAGTCCAGTTGTTTTTGTCTTTAACCCTTTTTTTTTAATTTAATTTATTATTTTTTTTTTTTTGATTAAAGCAAAGTAAGAAGTGATAGATTCAAGTCTGTCTCAGGTTGGTGAGCCTATTATAACATTTAAAATGTTAAAGGGCCAGAAAAAATGTTAATGAAGGCCAGATCTGGCCTGAGGGCCTTAAGTTTGACACGTGCGTTAATACCTAAATGTCATGTAACTGCATTTTTTAATACTATTTCTTTCATTTGCTTTCTTTTTTGACTGTCTACTGTTGTCATCATTCCATATTAAAATCAGGTCTCTCTTGTAAACGAGTCCTGGACGCTCAATGGGACTGACCTGTATAAATAAAGGTTGAGTACAATTTAGATTGATTCATATCACATAATTTGGTGGCATTCAGATTAAAAATATGATTGACAGATATAAGTCTCACACTCTTGCATTCATAAAACAGCTCGATCATTTCTACATACAATATTAGTTCAGTTGTTGTTTACAAAAGTATTTGTTATTGCTGTCATTGCAGTAAGTTTAGCTTCTATGACAGCTGAACAGACTTGAGCTAAAGAGCACTAAACACTGAAAGCAACATACCCACAACTTTTCTTACACATAACGCTCGTGTTTCCATTTAAATATTACATTTCTTTCTTTTAAATTTAGGTCGCGCCACCTCCTGAAATTCAACCAGCAGCTAGTCAGTTACATCCAACTTTTCCTTTTACGATAAAACTTAACATTTAAAAAGATACACACATTGAACTCCAAACTGTACAGCTCATGTCTTGTGATAAGTTAGGTAGATAAAGCTGTCATGACTCGGGTGAAGTCCTCTTTATTTATTTATTTCTTTTTAAAGGGAAGAGATCGGAGCTCACACTGACTGAGCACTTGAACGCAGCATTAGTTCAGCTTTAGCTTTTTGTCGTTCGGGAGCGTGTGCGGTTCAGGAACTGTTTTACTTCTGCTACAGCTGTAGTTGGTTAATTTGTTCAAAACCCACACACACTTAAACTTACACTGAGGTGTTCCTGTTATTACCTTATGCTTTGGCAACAGTAAGACAAGCCACCGCCTTCCCCAACATGCTCTTCCCAGCTGGACCTTGTTAGCTTAATGCTACCGGCTGTTAGCTCACTTCTTCGCCGCGCGTTGGAAGAAGTAAATGTGCCACAGCGCCCCCTGCTGTTCAACTGAGCGACAGCGCGTTCACAAGGTAAATCACTGCTCCTGGAAAAATACATTCATTTAAAGCCAAATGCTTATTCACTGTGTGCTACATTATAGTGTGTAATGTACTTAATTCCCTCGAAGCTGTAATACTTAGACATAATTCCCTGTTCTCCTTCAAATTTTACATTTAAAAATCATTTAAACCGGTGTCTTAATTTGAACTCACAGATCCGAGCGTCTCGTTTAAATTTAGTTTACATCAACACCATTTTTGTGAATTCTTTAGTTTTATTTTTTTTTGTCATTGCCTTCATAAGATGAGCCATCAAATGTAACAGAATGTAACATGAAACTTTTTTTTATTGTAAATGTCTCGTTTATGTTTTAAGCCCACACTTTTTCAGCATGTGAGCTTCTTAAATGACCAAGTCCACGTGATCTACTTTGTGTTATAAAAACACAAAACATATACTTATCTATAAATATATTAAGTATGCTTTATTCGTTTTACGTTCTTGTTTTTAGTATTTTACCTGGTTTTATATGGCACCTTGATTTATTGTTTTCTAACACTACTTTTATTGTTATTGCATTTTACTGTAGTTTATTGTTGTCTGTACTTTATATGTTGTTTGTCTAAAAGAGGTCTGTCTTGTAAACGAGTCCTCGTGACTCAAGTGAGACTAGCCTGGATAAATAAAACTTAAATGAATGGTGATCTGTTACATGTTCAGATCACATGTTAATATATACAGTATATATCTCAACCATTACAAGTATTGGGGAAAAAACAAACAAACATTGTTACAATTTTCTTCTTACACATACAAGACATCTAAGCCACCACAATTTTAAAGTGGAGTTTGAGTCAAAAGCATAAACCCTTAAAAGTGCTACATATTGTCTCTTTAATTTGTTATGGGCTAATTACTCCTCTCTGACAGAGATGCATTTCATCAAAGTCAGCGAAACACTGAAATGAGCTTTTCTGCTCTTCACTCTGTCCACCCACAACAACTTACGACTTAGAATAGGTTTAAGTTTGCAATCGATGTTACTAATTCACTGATTAAAGAAAAACTCACAATGAGTGATTAAGTTTTAAAGTGCTCCACACAAACAGCAAGAGGCTTAGGAACACGTGCAAGTTTCAGCAAAACAGGCGGCAAAGATAAAACACCTGAAAACATCAGCTCAGCTGAGATGTACACAGTTTTAGATATTACATTAATGTTCTCACAAATGTAGAGAAAATTTGCAATTTCTAAAATTAAGTTTTTGTTTTCTACTAAAGAAGCAAAAACAAAACACAAAAGTCCCCCCCACCCCCTTTTCCCCCTCTGACTTTATTCATTTTGATCTGTAGTTCTCATATTTTCCACTAGGTGGGGGTGTTGTCCTTTCAAATGACTTAATCAAAGCACACACAAAAATATTGTTTTACTTGAACAGAACAAAACATAGATTTTATTTATTCTGTTATCATTTAATATTGCTGACACGTGTTTGTTTGTTGCTAGTTGATCACCAAAAAAAAAAAAAAAAAAAAAAAAAAAAAAAAAAAAAAAAAACTTTGACTTTCCAATTAGATGACACTTTGTGGTTAAGGTAGTGGATTTTGGTATTACATTTACATGCACTTTAATAACTCTGTCAGTTTTTAAACGGCCCATTCCAACATTGCAATAAAATATAGTTATACAGTACAGGATTTAATATTGAGGATTTTAGTGTTCAGTTCTGTTTAAAGTTTGCACATCTTTGTTTATAAAGCTGCACATAAAACTTAATAATAATGCTTGAACTTTTAGCAAATAAGTGACTGAATGGCTTTGTACTGTTCACATTAAATACACATATTTTTTTGCATTAGTCCCACATAAAAACTCCCAAGACGTGGCTCTGTTGATAAAGATGCAGCTATAGCACAAACAGCATTTCTCACTGCATCAAAAATAATGATAATTAAACAAGTTCTGTTTTTAGACTAAAATTACAAAAGCAGCTTGTTGATCTAAAGTTGTTTTCTAAAAGGCCTCAAATGAAATTAAATAAATAAAAAAAAAGTTTGTTCTGAACACGACTGACACATTTTGACCACAGCTTATTAAAAACCCAGGATTAAACAGGAAAGAAGCTTAAGTTTGTCAACCTGACAGTATTGTCTGTTTTCTTTTGTACACCGTTCTATATTTTAGAGTATGAAGTGGTATTTTGCTGAATGGTTTCTACTTCATGATCTTTTAATACATCAGAAGTGGTTCCCTGCTGAGTTAGCCCAAAGGTTCACCTCCGATATTAAGACAAGCTCAACACACGCTCCACGCCACTCCACTCTCATACTGCTTTATGTGAAAGCTGATTACTTTTCTGCATTCAGCTCACAGAGGTTTCCCTCCTTGTTTGTCTTCAATAATGTAAACCCAAGATTAATATGTTCCATGTCATTTATATTTGACCATCTTATGGAGCTGGCTGTCTTTTTCTCCATCTCTGGGCAGCTTGAATTACACCGTCCAGTTCTGCTGAGCACCGTGTGCTTCAACACTTTTTTTTTTTTTTTTGTATTCTAAAGGTAATTAACTTAGAACGACACAAGGTGTGAGTTAATGGAGGTTAATTAGACTGAGCCTTTGAAACAGTAACTTTAAATATTGAAAACTTTATTAAAGCCATATAGTTGCCCATAGAACATGATATTCAAACCCCTGTGGCTCATTCAGCTCCGTCATGAGATTTACAATCTCTAACTCACGGTGCAGAAGAGTGATAGAAACTGTCTGGATTTGTGTTTAATATGGTCCTTAAACCATACGTATAGGCACTTTTCTTGGAAAAAAATAAGTGGATCAACCAAATGGATGATTAAAAAGTTGCATGACACGACTATCGGGCAAAATTACAAACTTCCTACAGAATCGGACTGAAGTGACTTGATCAGAATGGCAAGCTGTATTTTTTATAAGTAGCTTAATTTTCATCTAATTAAATTCTTTGGGACATAGCTGACATTTTGCCATGATAGCAAAAGAAAGGTGTGCTTGACTCAAAAATCACTTAACGTATGTTCCGGCCTATAAGTCGCACCGGAGTATCAGTCGCACCAGTCCAAAAATGTCTAATAATTTTGAAAAATTCATAAATATGTTGCTTTGCCGCACAAGCCACACCTGTTACCAGCACTTTGGTTGGCCTTGTCACTGTTTTAAGTGCTCTATAAATAAAATGGTATGGCATTATGCGTCACCACTGATGCGTCGCGTTTGTTATGCATCACCGCTGATAACCCGAAAATGTGGGCCGGTGTTGTGCCAAAAATCGACTGACTGCCAAATGGCAGCCGCAGGAGCGTGCAAGGGAGGACTGTAACAAGAATGTAACTAGATTTACACTTAAAAACCATTATTAGTTTGCTCAACATTATAGTAATGTTGCGTCTCAGTTGAAATTTTCCTTTATAAATGCACTTTGACGGTAAAAACAGCTGCATTTCAAACGTATTCGCTGCCTCGGTGCTCCAGTAGCACGCAGAGAGAGGAAATCAGGAAGGAGGAACGCTGCGCATTTCTTTACAATTTAATAAGATAAGGACCTAAAACAATTATTTGTTTGTTCAACATTATAGCAAAGGCGTGTCTCAGTTGAACTTTTACTTAATAAATGCACTTCAATGGTCATATTGGCTGCATTTCTCCAGGGCAGCGCAGCGAAATGAAGCTGATTTGACGGTTGCTCCTGGCAAGCTGGACAAAGGTGTCAGGCTATGGCAAGCGGATTGTGTCATTAATAGACACTTTTATCTATTATGAGTTACGACACAGTGGCATGACATAGTACTTGACTGCCATCTAGTGGCTGAAAATGGTAGTGTTTAATATTTTAGAATAGAATAGAATTCAAGTTTTATTGTCATTGCACATGTCACAAGTACAAAGCAACGAAATGCAGTTTGCATCCATCCAGAAGTGTTTAGCAAAAATAAATAATTAAATAAATAATTGGTATATATATTACAGTAAACAGTAAGTTGCTTTGAATATGCTATAAGTATAAATATATACAGGTTATGAGTGTACAGACTATGAACAGGTTATAATATGAAGGGGTAAACAAACTATATGAGGGAAATATATATGTATACAGTATACAAGTACGTGAGTATTTGTGGACAGTGGGTAGTAGATTATGTGTGCAGTATGTACAGTAGTAGGTCAACAGATGGAAGTGCAGGTGGTGGTGTTTCAGTCCATGTGTTGTTGTGTGTTTGAGAATACAGACCGTTGTTGTTGTTGTTGTTCAGATGTCAGGAGGCAGAGTTCAGGGGTGACATCTTTGGGGAAGAAGCTGCTCTGGTCTTCATCCGGAGGCTCATGTAGCGCCTCCCAGAGCGCAGGAGGGTGAAGAGTCTGTGTGCTGGGTTGGCTGGAGTCCTTGATGATTTGGTAGTGTTCAATATTTTCAATGTCAGAATGAATGAAAACTGTCATATCTCCGACAAATACAGGTAGTCCTCGACTTACGAACGGGTTCCGGACTTAAGAACAGTTCGTAACTCGATTCTGCCGTAACTCGGATCCGAACGCACATGGCGCCGTAAGTCCGGATTTAGAGCCGTAACTCG
>JARVLU010000002.1:22868636-22879491 GCA_031762415.1 Simpsonichthys santanae | reverse complement strand
TTTTTTTTTTTTTTTTTTTTTTTTTTTTTTTTTTTAATAACATTCCCATAAACTGCTCTGTGGTTTTAGAGATAAAAAATAAATAAATAAAAAAATAAATAAATATATACAGTATATTTATTTATTTATTTATGGCAACAAATCACTTTGTCCTGGTCCTGTTTTAAACTATTAGCTCATCAGTCTCGTCAGAAATATAGTTGCTTTTCTCCAAAGTGAGATCATTCAAAAAGCTTTCTGGGTGAGACAAACTGTTCATGAACTTTCTGCAAAACTACAATTTAAAATGTTTGAACTACTGTTTTAAGAAGCATCTGAGGTCTGGGGTCACATCAGTGTATAGCATTTCTGCAGAAAATATTCAAGCCCGCAGGGAAAAAAAATGAAGCAAATGGCTACACACTTAAAAGTCTTTACATTTGTGTATGGTATCTACTACTGTTTTGGCATTGAATAGTTTAATATTTTTTGTTAATTTGCTTATTATATTGAAAAAAAAATTGCGGGATTTAAAATCAATTTGACAAGCCACGCTATTGTTAGCATTAAATGATGCTTTATAATCTTTCTTTGTGTTTTTGACAAAGAGACTTAAACCTTGATCTTCCTCATATGACTGTCGAGCCTAATGACACTAAAAAGATTACTCTTGGTATAAGAAAAGTTGCTGTAGTTCAGTCTTAATTGGGGAGTCCCTTTGCTAAGTTGATCTAGTCTTGAGGCTGCCAGTCAATGAACTGGTCAATTAATCTTTGCTTTCCCATAATGAGGTGGGGGATTTCCGATGGCTGCTCCTTCACACAAAGACAGACAATGTGCCCCAAAGGATCTTCTGTCCCTGTACCAAGTGACCTGGCAATTAAAAATTGTCCCTCCCTACTTCCCATACCCCACCAGGTGGCAAATTGGTCTGACTCTACATCATGCCAAAAGGACAACCCATGACTTCAAGTTAACTTCAAAGACGGGGCAGAGGGCATTATTTTCCATGAAATAAGATTGTTGTATTGAGGCTTATGGCCCCGTTTCATTCTGCCGTTCACAGTTTAAGGTAAATGAATAGAGACAGTTGGATCCTCCTGGTTGGGTTTTTACAAAGGTTTACCCTCTCAAAAGCAAATAAATAAATTAAAAAAAAATAAATGTTGTAACCTATTAAGTTGATGATACAGATGTGACATTGGGATAACAAATGTGGAGGGTTAAATGTGCTTGACCTTGGGTTATTGTGAGTTTTAATTCAAATAAGGGGCTGGTGTCAGTCATCAGCAAAAACTGAAACCAGGACTCAAAACCTGGACATTTGACCTTTACATATTTTACTACAGTATTTGTACTCCTATGAAGTAGCAACTCTTAAACTAACAAAAGGATTGAGATATTATTATATAACTTCTCCATGATATTGAACTGGATTTTTACATCTACTTTTGAATTGTTTTTCATTTTAATCTCCTTAACAAAGTGCGTAACTTAAAAACCTTTAATTCTTAAAAGCCTAAACATCAGCCAGTTTTTAAACTAACTTTCACACACTTGTAAAATTTTAAACATTGAATCAGGTAATTTGTTAGTTTCTCGTTTGAAACAATCATTTGAAGACAAGTGCAATGACAGAAATTGTCTAAATGTATTGAAAACTTGCAATACTCTTTACATAGTATTTTCTATTGATGTGATTCACAAGATAAAACTTATATAGAGTTGATTCCTGCTGTTAACCCAGAAACTGGCAGTTTAAAATAGAAGAAATGGATGAAAAGAAGAAATGAGCAAAACGCTCTGACTGACCCTTTTTCTCCAAAATGAACTGCAGGTCTGTCGGAGCAAGGTGGTGAGGAGCAGTGTTGTGCATAATACTTGATGCATTTTAACTGAAGAATGTGACAAATGCTCAATTTAGACCTTGGAAACTTGTATCTAGTTGTTTAAAAAACCCTTCAAATACAATACTTCCTTTACAGTGAAATGAACCATTATGGGTCTTATTGCATATGATTACAGAACAATGACGTTTTGGGAATGCTTAACATACAATTAATTTGAATTAAAAGCAAATGGTGAGTTTGTTGTGAGCAAACTGTGATGGTGTAACTAAAATGATAAGCTGCTAACAAACAGAACATTTCACTTTACATACACCCAATAACAGCAACAAAATCGGTATGTTTCAAAAGTAAAGATGGGAAGTGGTTCATTGATCACAAAGTGACTAATAAATCCAATCTTATTCCATTGATCTTGAGATTTTATGAAACCTCTTTACTTTTTCTGGGTGGAAAACGACGTTGTGCCTTTAAATTCCCTCCTGATTGTCATTTGCTGTAATTGTCAGTGATCCATGAGTTTACCAGGTGCTGCCATGCAGAATGGTGTGTGCAAACCAGGAATTAGTCCAGTCACTGCTTCAACCTCATAGCTTGACCCCTGACATTTAGAAATGGTTTGCCAAATGATGACCTCAAGAAACTAAAACTATGCATTTTGCACAGTTTTTTTTTTTTTCCACTTTAATCATGTTAACATTTTGAGCAAGACACGATGAACTCACAGTTCAGAGCTGATCAGTACTTACAGAAAATATTCAGTGACTGTCAGTCAATAGACACCTCAGATCTGAGGTAATTAATGTGATGGCAATGCACACAGGTCACATCCATTTACAGTATAAAACAATTTGTGGCTTCATTTTTGCAGCAAAAACTGCTCTGATTGACCCCCTCAAACTTTTCAATGTTTGACTCCCTCAAAATAAAGTTACAGTGACCCATGACACAAACTATTGTTGGTGGAAGTGGACAAACATTTTAAATAAGCTATTTAACAGAGAACTTTCTTAACTAATCTGCTATTTTTTAACCAGTTAATGACTGCTGTCATTGTAACTGATGATGTAAAATATGCAACTGGCAGTCAGTTTTAAAGTTTATTTGATTCCTGCCATTCGTTTAAAGATCTACAACTGGGTATTGACCACGACTTTTGGAATCACTGGTCGTGTTTACCTGCGAGGTCCTTTGTTAATCAGGCGTTTTAAAAAGTGTTCTGTAGATGAACAATCAAACTGAGTTATGAGAAGTTAGAGTCCTGGTAAACAGAAGTTTTGGTGCATTCCTTGAGCTGTTTCTTCATATTTCTTGATGGTCTCTTTGAAGCGTTGCTTCAGAATGGATAGAAACATGCATTTATGTAACTAAACATTTTATGGAGATTTATCTTCTAACATGATTTGAGACTATTCTTGCACGTCATTTATATTTGTAAGCACGTATGTCCTAATATAATCTTGACCTTACTCATCTTCACTTTTTTAGTGACTGAGTTGTTCCAATGATAAAACCCTGTGAGGGATGATTTAATAGTGAGACTACCTTAAGTGTGGGTCAAGATGAGAGTCAAGTTTTTTTTTTTCCCAGCTATGTCTTGTGGAGTACAGACTCCACCGAGAGTAATTATTTGTGGAGGGTTTAGGGCCCTGGGGGTGACGGAGTGGACGGGAGGGGCAGAGGGTGCGCTGAAACGGAAAGCACGCCAGTCCCACTCACAGTTGATGCTCAGTGGATCTGAAAGGTCATGTCATGTTTTCTGGCAATTGACTCGATTGGTTTGGATTCTGCAACATAAGGCCAGGACAGTGGAGCCGTGTGTGTGTGTGCGTGTGCGTGTGTGTGTGTGTGTGTGTGTGTGTGTGTGTGTGTTCCTGCACATTTGCTGAAATGTGCCTAGGGGATATTTTTTGCATTGACCTTATTACCCTGCACAGTGACATGCTTGCCACATAACTTGCTCCCGCTGACTTTTTAACACACAAACAGAACTAGATGCAAATATTTTAATTGCCATTTGTTGAAAAACAAAGCATTTTTAAATGTTTAAAGCTAATAAAAACAAATTGATTGAAAGGTAACCTTATATTTATAATGTCAAGATATTATCGTTTAGAGTACTACTTGGATATTTTCATTTAGACAAACTAATAAATGTGTTTATTTTGCTTTGGCTTGTTACAGTCATGGTTTATTTAAATGAAATCCCACAAGATGGAGTTAAAATTTTGCTTAAATTGGTAGCTCAGATCTTTCAAAGTGAAATTCTGTGGAAAGGTTGCAAGCAATAAATCCCATATGATGCAGACAGTTTTTAAAAAAGGTTTAGTTTTACTAAACTTAAGCTTACTTCTGACCAAAATATAATGGTAACAGCTTTTTCAAATTGGGCTGAGATCAAAATGAATTGCAGACATCTTAAAACAAGTCCAAATAAAATAAAATAAAAATCAAGTGTCATGTAATAAGTATTTTATAAAATGTTACATCTCAATACATTACATACTTTTGCCAGAAATGCTCAAAGGTGTACTGAATTGTACAGCTAGCTGCTAATGCCACTATTTGTATCTTGCAATTCCATGTAATCAATCATTTATTAATAATCAACCACAGTGTAAAGGCAGGATGAAGCCACAGATGGATGGAAAAATAATGTTGATCAGGGGTGATATCACGAGAACGGCTTGGCTTGGAAACAGAAAGGAATTTTAAGTTTCCTCCAGTGTTTCACTTGTTTTAGATATAAACCATTTTTAGACAGTTTTTATATTACTACAGGTAGATAAAGCCAGGATGGTGATGTATTGTTAGATCTCTAGTGTTTTAAAAAAATATTCTGCCACTTAAATGTAATGATCCTTGAGTTGTTGGTTTTGTAAACGGCATGAATCATATAACTTGCACATGAGGCTTACCAGCATATCAGCCATCGTCATTGCAAGTCCCATAGCAACAAACCTACCGAGACACCATTTTCTTGCTGTTTTCTTGTTTTATAGGCACAAACCACGAGTGCTGCACTAATTATACTGTACTCAAAGATCTGTTTGTCCAAAATCCGGGAACTTGCTTATGTCACATATTGCATAGGGAGATATTTTTAGTAACACTGACCAGTAGGGCATCTGTCTACAGTTATTAGGGTGTTGTTCTGGTCTGTTGTGGTGAAGAAGGAGCTGAAAAGACAGAGCTCTTGGTTTACTGGTTTATCTACATTCCAGCCCTCACCTGTAGGAAATGTTGGGTCATGACCAACAGAGCGAGATACAAATGGCTGAAGTTAATACTGTATACTTAATGGAGCGGCTTGGATGAGAACTTCATGCTTCGGGGCGATCTTGGAGTAGAGGTGCTGCTCCTCCACATCGAAAGGAGTCAGCTGAAGTGGTTCTGGTATCTATCTGGTTAGTCGGGGTGGATGTGGCTGAGTGGTTAGAGCAGTCGTCCTCCAATGCAAGAGTTGGGGGGTTGGATTCCACCCAAGTGTCCCTGGGCAAGACACTGAACCCCTCATTGCCTCCGATGTGTGTCTCATTGGTGTACGAATGTGATCTAGTCTTTGTAAAGCTCTAGTAGAGAGCTGTATGAATGTGTAAATGAGGGCACAGATTGTAGTGTAAAGTGCTTAGAGTGTCTTGATGACATAGAAAGGAGCTATATAAGTACAGTCCATTTACCATTCATCTAGTAATCCATTAAAAATACATTTGTTTTTCTCCTAATAGAGGCCAATCAAAAAGTGTTCTGCAAGATATTATTTGTTCACACCTTTTCAATATACCCCCACTTGAAATAAAATCTGAACTATGTAACCACAATCATCAGACAGGAAGTTTGTAATCTGAAGTCTAGATATAACATATTGTAAATACTCAGTTTAGTTTTTAAGAATGTGTCTGGTTTCAGCCTTACAGATGTTTTCCCAAATAATTAATCAGAACAGTCTGCACCTGCTTCCTTTCTGTGAGGCTCAACTCCATGAATAATCAGCATCAGGAAGATCACTAAACATGCTGTAAATGGAAGAAGCTGCTTTACAGCTGCTTTACTGCTTTAAGCTGTTTCCTCCCACATACAAAAAACATGTAGCTGCCTTCAGGCCCAGGCCTCCCTTGGATCTGTGATCTCAATGAGGTTTCCCGGTTAAATAAACACAAACCCATTTCATCAAATCTAACGAGGTTGAGTCAGGTCCTCTGGACGGTTAGACCTGACTCAACCTTGTTAGATTCATCTAGCTGGATTTATGAGCATGTATCAGGGCTATTTCACCAAAGTTATTTTTGCTATTACTGTTTTATAAGACAATTTTGCATATATTAAAGTTAATAACAAACAAACAAAAAATTTAATGAAACCAACCAGAAGACAGAGCCTGTTTTCTTGGTGCAGTTTTACCAGCAAAGGATTTGCCGGTCTTCATCCCGGCGTGCCCATGCGGGTGACGCCTGCACTCCAGCGGATCGGTGGCAGAGGTCCAGAATCACTTAGATCGTTTTACCCGGGGCACAAAGGGGGCAGTGAGGAGCCACTGACCCTGCACTCGTCAGGCAGGGCTTTACGCCTCGCTGAGTTCCCTCGTGTGACATTTCTCCTGTATTTGCCCCCTCCCTGTGGCTCCCCGTGTAACCACCACTGCCGTTCAGAAAAAGATTGTTGTCTATAAAGATATCAATCAAATGAACAACATCTGAGGTCAATCTGCTGTCAGTGCTCCCTCTTTGTCTGCGCAGCTTTCATGTAAAGTGACAATTATGACAGAATGTCAGAAATGTTTCCAGTTGTAGTCACTTAACTCAAGACGACAAGCCGCGTTCCTAAACTGATATATAATACCTGCTTCTCATCAGCCATCACCTGACTAAAGGACACTTTTTCTGATTTTCTTAAAGTGATGTGTGCATAGTGCGTGTGTGTCTGCGAACACCAGCACTCCAACCTACCCGACAAACACGCCCCCTGCTATGGGTCACACAGTGGTCATGACATTATTAAAGGATCAATCGTGCCTTAAAACACTGCCTCCTCTCTGTGGGGATATGTTCTCGAGCAGATGGGGCTTATGCAGAGCGCTTTAATATCTATTTAAAATGCTTCAGAGACGGTGATCTAATGAGACGTTTACATTTTATTCGGCTGAGTTGAGAAAACTCAAACTAAATAAATCATCTGATTGTACACGTTTAGGAATTTATCCCATTTATTGTAATACATATAAATATTTACCACTGCAGAAAAAGAGGTACTTCATCTAATGGAGATGCTATACTGTATATTATTTTACTTATTATTTAACACACATTCTAAAAGGAATGAGTTGGTGAACTTTGGTCAAAAATTCTGTTTGTACCCATCTAGGTTTCTACTTTTTTTTTTTTTTTTTGTGTGTGTGTGTGTTTTATTTTAGTAACCCTAACATGAGAGTGCATATTATAGTCAGAAGCTGTAATGGACCAGGACATTCTCCCTATCCATTCCAGCCACTCTCTGGGGAGCTGCAAAGAAGGGTAGCAAGGTAAAAGCGAGGGCATGCTGTTCTGGGATCAACACGTGTCTGCGAAAGCCTGGAGGTTCCACAACAATCTGTTCCAGTTGGTTCACTCTGGTGCTGTGACCTCAATTTTTTATTTTTTTTTACTGCACTTGGAGCTTCCTCACACTTTGGTTTGACACAAGAGCAGAGCAGACGACGCTCCACCCGCCCATCACAGCAGAGAGGGATGCAGCGGAGGAGCTGCTCAAATATCAAACGACGCTGAGAAGGAACATGGAATTAATATCTGCTCATCCTTGGTTACACAAGTATTTCCAACTCAGCAATTCCATGAAATGACACTTTCAATTGGGGTCAACTGGACTTGTGCTTCTGGATTTCAGGCTGCTTCTCTGCCTTGGGGTAATCAAGGGTCATATATATAATTAGAGAAAGTGTAATTCAAGTAGCGTAACTGGACATTTAAGAAACACTAGGGGTCAGTGACAGTCCATGTAATCATATAGTGAAGAGACCCTTCCCATATAGAAGAATGTAATTACATATTAGACCAAAGTTAACATATAAAATGTTTACATATTACTTTGGCATTAGTTCATTGACTTAAACATGTTTTTTTTTTTCTAAAAAAGCATTTGCACACATCTGTTCTAATCGACTGGTTTTGTGACGTTTGTTTCAAGCTGAAGGTGTTACTGTGGGTTCTCAGAGCTGTTTATCACTTTACTCACTCTTAGTGTTAAAGCAAAACATCTCAGCAGCCGTGACACGGTGGTATAGTAATTATCTAATTGTTTGAGCTATGTCTTTCTTTGATTTATGGTCTTGTATCAGTGGCTGACCTGATTTATAATGATGCCCCCACCTCCACACCCTCCTTGTGAAAATATGAAACTAAATTATGTGGCACCAGTCCAATTATCTCTTTGTTCGGCAGAAACTCCTGCCGACATTGACAGTGTGCATCACAAACGACGACCGCTGATGCTTTCACCTAATAACAATAATATGATCCATCATTTTAGATTGGCCCAATCCCACCTCCCACTGTGTTATTCCTGTTTTTGTTACTGTGTCGGTTTCTTTTCAGTCCTTAAATTTGTAATCAGAATTAATCCAAAGTGGTCGAGTTGTATTTTTTTTTTTTTTTTTATTAGACTCTAGTTTATAAACTTCCCATCTGGCTGTTTAGATATGATTTTATGTCAGTATTGCAATATGCTGCCCAAAAGACCACAACCAAGCCACAGCAGCAGCTGCAGCAGCAGGAAAATAACAGGATTACACCTTCCATTAATCCAGCAGGCCTCCCATTATTAGGTTCAAGCCACAGAGTAAAAAAAAACTGGGCACTAAGTGGAGCAAGTTGCTTGGCACAAGGACAAAGTTGACAGAAAACATAAGGCCCCCACACACCGTCTGGACAGCAGGAGGCATAGGTTGAAGAATAGACCCCGCCACATGCACATCCACCATACAGATGAGTTGCCCCCTCAAATTAGCACCGAGCACAGAGACTGTCGCTTGTGTCTGATGAAAAGATGCACGGCTGCCACTATTTGTGCCGCTGAGGCATTCATCAAATTAATTACTAGTGGATCCAAGCACCTCTCTGATACCTCTTTATTTTGAGTCCTGTAAATGGGGACTCAGACTAGTGCTGACAGAGAGGCCTAATACACCAGTCTTTCGCTGCACATAATTAATTGAAATCTTTGGTAGTTTGACAAATTGGAATGATAAATCTATCTCCTATGAATAGCTTAAAGAAAAAAATGCATAATCAGTCAAAACCGTACTGAAGGAGCAAATCCTGTTCTCTCTGTCTCATTCACTCACTCTCTTGTTCGCTTTCTGGAGCATCGTGTGATCCATTAGGCAGAGGAGGCATCGTTGGGAAGACTTTCCTTCTTTTCACCACCTCGATTGATAACTTTGGCTTCTAACTGTAATAGAGCGGTCAAGGTGAAAAGTTCCTTTGTGTGGTTCAATAAAAATCGAGGAGGACATAAATCAAACCCAACTTTTCTTTCCCGCTGAAAAAGAGAAATAGAATAATGTCCCATCTCTTCATTTCTTGGTGGATTATCTCACCAGTGTGCGTAAAGTAAACAAGGCAAGTTATTAGCAATTTAAAGCAAACATTCAGATCTTCAGAAATGTGGCACGTTGGAAATGTTAGAAACAAATATCTTACCTGCTGTAGATGGTTTGATAGCATGTTTTTCCACACTGCATGACAAAGCCTCTCGTGCAATTTAAACACTTGGAACAATGCACTCTCTTGAATTTGAACTGAGAGCTTCCCAGACAGGAAGTAAAACATTTTAAAAACAAGACAACGACTTCTATTTTGAAGATGAAACTTTGTGGATTTACAATCTCCTGGATGACTCAGAATCTACACCAGAGTATTTCCTTGCACTTTGTGAGTACCGGTAGTAGTATAAGAAAATCTCAAGAAAAATGGCAAATTACAGGAATCATCTCTGTTTCAGTTTGAGATGTAGACAACAGACATGTCCAACAGTTTAAAACGCAACTCTCTCATTCAAAGGACGTACAGCAGAAGAGATCTGAGAGCTTAAAACAAGCTTATTAGTGAGAGAAGAAGTCAGATTCACTTTACAATCAAAGCCTTCTCTCACAAAACTGATCAACCAGTCAGGAGTCCAACAAATACATTATTATGAGCAACAACCTGATTGAAGCAGAGACACGATGAATGAGAATGAAGGCAACAACGATCCTCTTCTTCAAATCTTACACCACAAATCATCCAGACCCCCCAACCCGATCCCCAGTCCAACACCCAGCCCTCCAACCAAAGAAGCCAGCAAATCCCAACAACGACAATCAGCCATGAGTGCCCGAACAGTCACAGATAGTGCACCACAGCAACCAAGAGCGCACCCCCACAAAGGAACTGACCAGTCCACCCACAGCAACACCTACAATGCGAGTACCCCACGCAAGGGAGGGCACACACCCAACAGGCTCAGACACCCCCGGGTCAAAAGTGCAGAGCCACCCAAGCAAGAGCCCCCAATACACCCCCCCTCAACACACACACACATCCACAGCCCAGACCCCCAGCCAGGCACCAGACCGTGGCCACAGCCAGGCAGTACAACACCCAGGCTGAGTCCACCCATCCGCATGGCCCACTCCCCCCCCCATCAACAGTATCACACCCCACGGTAGAGGCCCCAAAGCCCACCAATGCACCAAGAGCCCCCAGGCCAGGGCCAGGCACTGGCACATGTCGGCCCAAGACCCCGACAACATACCCGCCAAGACCCGAGACCCTCGGGCCAAGCTGGGACCCCAGCCCGGGAGCGACTCTCCCCCAGAACCCATGCCTGCGCCCACCCCAAACCCACCCAGGGACAGCCAGGCTACCAGGCCAGTAACCTATGTCTACTGGTACAGACCACCCAGAAGCCCGCATGCAGCCGGCAGAGGTCATCGCCCAGAACACCAAAGCCACCTCCCTAGTCGGGCGCCACTGCCCCGGGCCCACGACCCCCAC
>JARVLU010000002.1:22726013-22736216 GCA_031762415.1 Simpsonichthys santanae | reverse complement strand
AACCATCTCAGTCTGGCCTCCCTAACTTTATCTCCCAGTTGTTCAACCTGTGCTGTACCTCTGATGATCTCATTCCTCATCTTATCCATCTGTGTCACTTACAAGAAGAACCCTCACATCTTCATTTCCACCACTTCCAGTTCTTTCTCCTGTCTTTTTGTCCATGTCTCTGTTTCCAGACCATACAACATAGCTGGACTCACCGTCTTGACCTTTGACCTTTACTGGCACCATTTTGGCACAAACCACTCCTGAAACTGTTCTTCATCCACTCCATCCTGCCTGGACTCTTTTTTTTTTTTTTTTACTTCTTTTCCACATTCCCCATTTTGCTGGACAGTGGACCACAAATACTAGTCCTGCACCTTTGTGACCTCTGCTCTTCGTGGTCCACCAGCCTCCCACATTAGCTTCTCTCAAATTCTTCTAATTAATGCTTTGCATTGAGCCAGCTCAGCAGGAGCCAGAAATGGGTTCAGATTTGTTCAAAACAGAGTTAAAGTGTAGAAGAATGGCAATGAACAAATGGGGTGTCGTTCTTTAATGACTAATGACAAATGATGTAAACATTTCAGAGTCAGAGAGGTTTTATTGTCCTTTCAGCTACAAGTACATATTGAAATGAGACAGTGTTCCCCAGGATCGCGGTGTAACAGAACAGAACATGCAAAACAAAACAACACGCATTGCAGATACACAACAGAAGAATAAATACAAACACACCTATAATAAATGTAAAAAGACATCAAACCTAATCTTAAGATTTGAATCTGAACAAGTAATTAAGAGACAAGACTAAAGACACATGTTGATTAGTGCATGTGGTGCATTTGATATAAAAAAGTGAAGTGAAAGTAGTTTTACACACATTGTGCAAAAAGATAAATTGGAGAATTAATGATCTGTGTAGCCTTAAGAGATCACTTATTAGTCAAAGTAATCAAACTAAAAGTTTTATTATTATTATTATTATTATTATTATTATTATTTATGTTTGGCTTCAGTTTGATGCTGGGATCTCACCAACCAAAAAAAGTGAGCTATTCATTCTTTTTCTTATTCTTATGGGTTCTCAACTAAACCCTCAACTCTCATCTATTAGCTATATTTGAAGTTGTGCACCTGATGTCATAACACCATATATGAATAAAATGCAAGAATGTTGTTGGGAATAAGCCTTAAGTAAAATAAAATGTTTATTTTTTTTTATAACTACCTTTTTTTCCCCTTATTTTATGTGCAAATGTGTCAGATATGCACTGAATAAATAATCAGTTTCGTTTAACAAAATTATTTGATATGTGGAGTTGAGATAGAAAATCTGGATGTTAGAATATAGGCATATAAAACATAAATATCCCATTCCAAACAGCAGCGATCTTATGACTTGATAGTTAATAAACTATTATTGCCTGGTGCAGTACTCTCATAGTGTGGGTGTGATGATATATGATCCTGAGTAAACATTGAATTCTGTGCTCAGAGTCCAGTTTGAATGAAATCTCTGAATCGCTGATATTCACATGTAAGTTGCAGCAAATGTTAGACTTTATTTACAAGAGCTGCTTATACGTTTTGTGGTATTTTATTACTTTGATGACATAATACACACATGATTTTATTTATCTACCCAATGACTGATAAAGAAATAAAAGGATTTTACACTTTGTGTTACTTGAGCTCTCATACACGACACCCAGTATTTGATTATCAATCAGCACAGAGTGTTTCCAGCATCATTTGCGTCTCTACAGAGCCAATCACTGACGTCTTTAAACATTATCAGTCCATCATCAATACAAAGACAAACAGCTGGTAAGTACATAAACATGCTGTTTAGCATGAGGTATTTGAAATTTGTTGATGTTCCTGTTATTTTATGTTTTAATATCCCTATTAGAATATTAAAAGTGCCTTGTAAAGTGTTAATTGTTGGTGTTGGACCCTCATGTACTACTGTGCAAGTTACAACACTTTAAAATGCAAGTTTTCAGTTAATTAAATTAGTACACAATTTATAACATTATTTTGCCCCATTATTTCCTGACTAATAGCACAAAAAGAAAGATATTCAAACCAAGCTGGGATAAATTACACATTTTTCTTTTTCTAAAGCATCTGCAGACCTGTCACTATAAAATTGAAGACATTTTCTGTTAATATTAGTGTCATAATTTCATATTGTCCATAGTCCCACATTTTGAGGACGCCATAAAACCTGACCCCCACCTCTATTCCTTGAAAGCGCTACAGTAAGCAATTTGTCCTATTATTGTGAAACTGCTTGGTGGCCTCCTAAAACAATTATGTGGAAAAAAAAAAATCTGAATAATCAATACAGGGAGAAAACATTTAACGACAAGCACAGCACTTCACTTCACCTGGTGTCCATATAAGAAATTAGGTTCAGTTTATCTTTTAATCACTTTAAAACCTAAATAAATAAATAAACACTGTCATGAAGTTAGTTATTAAGTTAAAACCCCAGCCTAGCACTCTTGACTCAAAAAAATCTGTTTATATACATAAATAAATGGAACTAACACTAAGTTTGCTCCTTTAAATAAACTATAGACACGTGTTCTGAAAAAAAAAAAAAAAAACAGACGTGGTTGTGTAAGACGTCAGAGGGTAAAGAGGGTGGAATACATAAACTTTTAAATATGACACAGCTTATAAGAACATGAAAGTTTACGTTTTCTACTAATAGATTATACTGTAGTAAATATTACACCATGAAACATATTTTTTATCATCTGAACCTTTTCCTTGTCATGACTGAACGTAAATGACTTGTTTTGATCTTTTTGTCCATAATAAGTCAGAAAAGTGGAATGAAATGTATAATTTAGCTCCTAATTTGGAAGTTTTTTTAGAGTCAGCTAAAAAATGTACTATATATTCATAAAGAACTCAAGATTGTATCACATATGCAGCAGCATTGCATCAAGACGGCAGTTTAGTTATTACAGATGCTCGACTGAGAGCTTCGCACAGCAGCTGCACCTTAGTCTGACACCAGGACCAGTTCAGCTGCAGGTAATGTCATCATCTGTGACATGTGAACGGGAGAAGAGTGGAGAAAAGATAACACAAAGAAGATTAGTTCCAAACCTAACTCTGAAGAAAGAAAATAAAAATTAAAAAAAAGACCAGAGTTTTTTTGTCAGGGGAGACATGTCAGAGTCTCATACTGACCCCGCCACTCCCCACTTTTTCTGGAGGCTTTAAATTCTCCCCTCCCAAGTTCAGAGTCAATTTGTTATCAAATCAAGCGTCAGGCGTCTGATTCATTGATATTCAGCACTCCGGCTGATTTATATGCAGAATGTAAAACAGATGCCTTATGCGATACATATTTATGGTGAGCCCTGCTCTCACAAGATTTATTATAGGTTCTTTCATCTGGGTGTGCATGAGCTGCGCTATGATGACTTGTATTTCCTCTCAGCTGCCAATGCCAAACTCATTAAAAAGAGGTGTGACTATTAATATACATTGTAATACTGACAGCTCCTAATTTATTACTCGCGCACATGTTTGGGGCTTCTCTTCGTTCCTCTTTTTGTCGAGGTGGGGGCAGTGAGCTTCTTGTATCTCAGATCTGTGTACTGTAGAAGAGTCAATGTTGTGTCGAAGGCACAAGGTGGACAGACAAAATATTGATTTTCATTAGCTCATTTTTGGTTATAATTTGATTAAACAATTAAAAACTACAGAATTCAATCTGTGTAAGGTTTTTGGCTTTACAGCATTTTTCCACACCTGTCTAATTCAAACGCACAAGGAAGAAAACCATGTGTACTAAGATCAGTTCAGAATGGCCATGTACCCAAACCCACTAAGCACTATTTGGTATAAAATACCGGTACTATTAAACAACTGAAAAAAAAAAAAAAAAAAAAAAAACAAGTTTAAAGTTATCTGGGCCAAAATTGGCCTACATTTGGTTAAAAAACAAAACAAAAAACGACATTTTCCAAGTTATTAAAATCTAGATTTAAATTTCAACATTTAGAAGTGATTAGCCAAATAAACTGAACATCACCAAGATCAGGGATTGTGTTCCCCATCTATGTTACAAGTGCATCTAGTATTACAGTAAACTAACCAGCTCCACAAACGAATCGGTGTTCTAAGAATACAAGTCCATGGACTGTCTGGTGTGAAACTTCTGGTCCCCGATGATGATTCATGCCGAAGAGTTCCTGTTTTTACCCTGATGCATGCTCAATAATAAAGAGTTCCTGATTTTCTATTACTATATTACTATTACTATTACTATTACTATTACTATATTTCTATTACTATATTACTATTACTATTACTATTATTATTACTATTACTATACTATACGATATTCTATTATTTCTATCTAGAGTTCCTGTTTTTCTATTACAAATGTGAATTACATAGAATTTCATGTAGATGCATCTTGTTCGAATTGTACAACCATAAAATGATAATCCCGCGACACTTTAGACTTCACCTTGTTTCATGTTTCATCTGTCGAAACAGGATAGGAATGTTATGATGCTGCCATCCTGACATCGTGGTTCAGTTCCTGGCCTCCCTCCAGCCGCGGGCTCAGGCTGCTCCTGTCATGGTGGCCGTCTTCATGATTCTTCCATCTGCAGACCAAACTCTACGGACACGTTAGGTTCTGCGGAGAAACCTTGGATGTTCTCCATCCGTCGGACCTGGATCTGGAGGCAGTCTGGAAGGGAAGCTGCTGCAGTCATTATTACCATCAAGCTGCTGAAAAGTTGTTGTGTAGTTCTCGGCCCTGCAGACCTCAAATTAACTTTTAAAGCTTTATTTTAGTTCGAATGTGCTTTTAATGCATCAGACCTTGCTTCCAATTATCAATCTCAGATTAATGGCAAGGGATGAATGGATGGCTGGATGTATGCTAGTTGTCTGGTTGTCTGGCTGACTAGACAGCTGGCTGTCGGCTGGTTGGATAGATGGCTGGTTGGATGGATGGCTGTATGTATGGCTGGTTGGCTGGCTGGCAGACTGATTGAATGGATGACTGGATGTATATGTGGATGGATGGCTTGCTGGATGGATGGCTGATGAATGATGGATAGCTGGCTGACTGGCAGTCTAGTTGAATGGATGGCTCAATGTATGTATGGATGGCTGGCTTGCTAGCTTGTTGGATGGATGGATGATGACTGGCTGACTGACTGGTTGGATAGATGGCTGGATGGATGGCTGGCTAGCTGGCTTGTTGGATGGATGGATAGCTGGCTGGCTGGTTGGATGGATGGCTGGATTGTTGGATGAATGGGTGTATTCACATTGTTGCTCTGTTTCTTCTTCACTTAGACAGACCAGAACAATGTTCTCATTTCTGTGAATGATCTGTCGATCCATGTCTTGTTCAATCTGACCTGCAGTCATGGACAAGACTGCAGACACTTGAACTTACCCACTTGAGTCAAAGACTCTCTAAGAGAGCATCTTTTTCAGAAAGAATGATTTTATCAAACAACAGTTCTCACTATTTACTGTTCAACATGTTCTGATCACAGGTTTACAATCACACTTGCACTGTCGTCAGAGCCGCAAATAATTTTGAACTAACATGCATACAATGAAACTGACAGACAAAAAGGAGGTCCTACCCTTCAAAGTAAGACCCAAAGGAAGCTTTCACAACAATCACATATCTAATGGTAGACAGGGGAGAGGTGGGTGAAAAGTCCAATTGTCGTTATTTAAACAAGGAGTAAGATTTATGTTTATGCTGATGTCATTTAGGGAAGAGAATGATTAAGAAAATGGAATGCATGGCAAATTTCTAAGCAATACTCATAGATGCAAAGAGGCTTTTTTTTTTCTTTTTTTATAGAACAGTATCAGAAACACAGTACCATATTTTGTGGACTATAAGGTGCACTTAAAATCCTTTAATTTTTTCAAAAGTCCACAGTGAGCCTTGTGTATTAATCCTGGTTGTGGTTACTGACCTCAAACAAATTTTATGTGGTACAATTGAACAATGTTGAGAGTTATTGTGAATGAGTTGAATAAAGTTTGACTTATCTGACTGTTTTCTTTCACTTAATGCGCCTTATAATCCAGTGTGCCTTATGTATGAAAACAGACCCATTCATTGATATTGCGGCTTATAGTCCGAAAAATATGGTGAGTGTCACTAACTTTTCCAGTTCGAGGTCATAAAGTTATTGATCTTTGTTTATAATGGAATAATTGTAAATATGTAGTGTCACTGCATGTAAATTAAATGTAACATATATTCAATCAAAAGCTTAAAATATAACAAATCTGTTTTGAAATAAATAAATAAAAAACTACATGGGTTTACAGACTTCAACTGTCCATGCCAACAAATCAGTTCGCAGTTTGTCTTATTTCATACCATGAGACACTGACTCCCAGCTTTCTTTGGACCCCTGCAGCAAGAGAAGATAGTTGAATTTTACTGGAAACCATCTGCTTTTTCTGAACAACAGGGGATAAGAACAGACTGGGGTGTAAGCTCTCCAGATAACTTGGATTGGCGCCTGGTTTCTTTTGCCTTGAACGTTCCTTTTGGCTCTCTCTGTCTCTGGAGATCCTGCAACAACAGTCCTCTGGGATGCTGGACCTGTTGATACAAAGATTGATCAGCTGTCCATATTGTGTCCATATTTTTCATGGAAGTAAAGCATCTGTCTTATTCAGTAATATTTGATATAAATGATGGCATTTTTATTTTTTTTATAATGGAATGTCAAACACAACAAGTTTGACCCAAGTTACTCAAATGGCATGATTTTTTTTTTTTTCAGCACTGTCTCTTCAGCCAAGATCCATATTTAAATACAGATAAGAACACCATTGGATGCATGATCATCTACTCCCAGGCAGATGTTGGAATCCAGCTGCTGATTGGAGGGTTTTGGTGGCTTTGTTAAAATGACTTTGTTAAAATAAAAAAAAATAGTCATAAAGTCACTGCTGGTCATTCTGGTGTTGATATCATTAGTCAGTTTCTTTGTCTTGATTGTTTTTATAGTGACGGTGTTGTGTGAAAATGGGTTGCTTGTATCAATTCCCATAACATAATTATTACATAGATCAGAGAACATATTAGGCTTTGTAGTTTCATTGTTACAGCAGACATACTCAGCCAAACCAGACCGTTCAAAAATTAATCACCAAACAAACTTAAATGGTGTCTGATTAGACCAATCAGAATTTTGGAGGTTTGAAAAAAAAAAAAAAAAAAAGACACTTTCCCTTTTTTATATGATGAAGGTACAAAACCTCTTCTTGCATCCCCCTAACATAACACATTTTAAAAAAATCAACACAATTTTTATGCTAGAGATGTGTGTTTTGGAGCCCTGTTTTTGCCTAATCATTGATGCACGGTGAAGTTTCTGCCAGATGAGATGCTGACTATAGAATGCTCCACATATATGAATGCAAAATTCAATTTAGCCTTCTTAAAAAAAAAAGGCATCTAATTATACTTTAATGAACTACATACTCCTCTATTTTAAATTAAAAAATGTATTATCATACCTTTATTTTAAGATGAAGGAGTTTGGAAAAATAATGAGTTTAGAAAAATCCTTTAGTTTTGAGATATGATCTTCCAGCCCCGCCCCTCTGCATAACAGAAGAACACACAGCGGTGTTTCATTGTCCCTATGGGGCAGCACTGCCCCCTATCGGTGCAGCAGGGTACTTTCTGCCACACCCTGTGCATTTTCACCATGCATTTATGACCCATTAGAAATATGTCACACATTCATCCAATATATTAGACAGACTGTAGAACATCAGCATGTGTAGCACGTGTAATCAAACGTATATTGACAATATAAAGAGACGTGCGCCAGCCGCCTATTACTTCATACATTGTATGTGACACAGCGCCCCCAGAGGTGAACCAGAGCACTACAATGCCTCACCCCACATAGTTTGAACAGGTAAGGTTTAAATTCTGCAATTTTGACCATTGAAATGTTGAAATGATTCAGAAAACTGTTTTTTAAAACTGTTTTATAGAACAGTTAAGTGGTCAAATATTATTATAAAATATATGTTCTCTTATCATTGTCAGCATTTTACCTTTCATGATGACAGGTGCCTCTCCTCCTCTGACTGCATGTCACTGCTTCCAATACTGATCAAAAATTATGTTGTGTTCAAAGACTTGAAGAAGTACTCATTTAAAGTTGAACATGAGCAAATCATCATATATAAAGAGTGTTTTATTCTGACTTTTTGTGTCAGCGTTAGAAGATATTTCATTCAAAAACAGGCCAGGAGCAAAGAATACATGTCTGTGTGTGATTTCAGTTGAAAAATAGAGATCTTCATGACAAACATAAATGATTGAGGAAGCTCCTGGAGCATGGTGTTTCTTTCTTCTTCTTTTGTTGCAGCTTGATTCACACCTGCACAGCCTCTGTGGCAGCATGTTCTGCGATGGTCGTCTGTTGCACGGCGGGAGTATTTGGGGAAGATTAATTGCTCTGTCCTGTCAAGGGTGCGCTCAAACCAGCGGGGTCCTCTGCATATGTAAATACGAGCGGTCTCAGCACAGCAATCTAGAGCAGCATCAACACGAGCCTTCAGCCCTGCTCTTAAATCCTCTCTGGTATCTCTGCCATGCAACGTATTGTAGAACCCAAACATCACTTCTTTTTTTCTTCTTCTCATTTTAAATTAATTCACCTTGTCATAGCAGGTTTCTTACAGAGAAGATGAAAATTACAAATACAGTATAAGAAAGTTATCTAAGGTTCGCTCGACAAACGTGGCGCTGAGAAGTTAACACGAAAAACATTATATACACGGGCTATGACAAATTCCTCAAAGAAAAATCGCCAAACACAACGTATTTTTTTGAGAAACGCACATTTTGGATCAAAAATACACTTGTGTAGAAGGTTTAGTTTGTTCCAAAAAGTAAAATGAGCCTGTAAAACACTGTATTTTAACATTATGGACCACAGTGGATCCTTTAATATGAATTCAAATGTGCCAAATTATAAATGAAATGGGAGAGAGAGAGAGAGCAAATCACACCAAAACAAACCAGTGATAAAGGATTCTTGGGCATCTTTGGAAATTAAAATGGCTAACAAGGTCTGCACCGACAATCCTTCTCGTTGACAAGTGTTACTCCTTAATTCCTTTGGCTATTACACATAAAGTTGATGCTTTGTGGCAGGTGGGAAATTTAAGGGTTCTCCGTTATTAGGAAATGGCAAAGAAAAAAACTGCATATTGGCGCCGTTTTCTGAGGATGACCTCTGCTGAGATGACGTCTTCTGACAGGTTTCTTCATTAGCTTCAATGCTCTTAATGTGCCTCTATTCTCCCCAACAAGACATGCCATGTATTGTGCTTGAGTTTAGACAATTTTAAATGGGCACACTTGTTGATATTTTTATGGAGAAAATGAATGGAATGAGTTATTTCAGGCAACTTGAGCTGCACTGCTGCTGCGCTCATGAGCTGAAACTCCAGCTTAGTTTATCAAGATGGGTGTTGGACTGAAGCTACAAACCTTCCTGCATATTGATGCTGCTGCTCACTGCTTGCTTCTTGTCAACTCCTTCACTAACCCAGCATCCACCTGTGGCTGAGATTGGATGTAGGGAGATACGGTCTGTGGAGTGAGGGGGAGAGATTCTTCCATTGCTTTACGGCATGTTTAACAACATGATGTGATCAGAGCTTAAACGCAAACTTAAATGATTACTTTCACAATAAAACCATTAAAACATTCACTTCTGAGTTGTCTGACTAAAGTTTGGAACCTGGCTGACAAGCATTTTTTTTAATACAAGTAACATTTTTTTATTATTAAAGCTATATTAAATCTGTGGGTTATGTAGGAGTTCATACACGTCACAGCAGATTAATAAGTGGTCTGCAAAGTAAAGCAACTCTTATGCAGGTCCAGGCAGCTGCAAAAAGAAAAGTACCAGAATGTGAAGACTTTAAACAGTTGATTCGTTGGAGCATGGAGAAGATGTGTTGGAATAATGACAATATACTGCAAATAAACTGTTAAAATTACAGCTATACGGTAGTCCCTCAATACTTTGAGGTTCGTTTTTCTTTGAATCGCTCTATTGCAGTTTTTCAAAGTAAGATTGGACATGACACAATCTAAAAGAGCTTAAAAAAATTAAGTCACTAATTCACTTAATTAGCATTCAGAAC
>JARVLU010000002.1:22667099-22681290 GCA_031762415.1 Simpsonichthys santanae | reverse complement strand
CCCCCCCAGTCAGGCAGAGCAGTCTCCTGCTGTCACACCTGCCCATGTAAAGGTACAACGAAACACAAAGACCTGAAAGATGCTGAGGAGCTCTTTGAACAGGTGCAAATGGGATTATGGGACGGATTCCAAACTGTTTGTGAAGCTTTTCACATGTCATGAAATGCAAACAAGCAGGGGGTGTGCCCTTGGAAATGTGAACAGATGGAAAAGCTGCCAGTATTTTTCAGTCTGCTGTCTAAACTGCTATGAACTGAATTAATGGTTGGTTTTGATTTTTGTTTCAGCGACAAACGATTTTCAGCTTTGGGCTTTGGTGCCAGGATTCCTCCAAATTATGAGGTGAGTGTATCTGGTTTTATTTGATGCTAATGCAACCTTTCATCCATCCATCCATCTGTGCACGCTTTTGGTCTTTGGGAGGAAACCAGCGTACCCGGAGAAAGCCTGTGCAGCACAGAGGGGACATGCAAACTTTACCCAGAAAGGCCACCCCCCCGGCAGGGATTTGATCTGACAAGCTTCTCCCTAAGAGGCGGCAGCTCTACCAACTGAGCCACTGTGCCACCTTTTATTCAGAGTTAATATCTGACACTGAGTTTAACATGAACAGTGTTTGCAAACTGTGTGGATACTTGTGGGTCCTCACTGAGACGTGTGTTTTTGTATCCACAACCCATTTTATCATCCTGTCCAACATTCACTTTTTAGAGTAATTACTGAACATATTTTTATTCATAAGCCCCTTGTCCTAAAATATCAACTATCATGTTCTAACAGTGACGTTAGAGAGAGTTGATGCTTCATTTACATAAGAATTCCCGAGCGTGAGCACATTTGTTTAAGAAAATTGGACTTTACAAGCTGAAAGCTCTGCGTGACTCCAATTAGCACGCTGGGGAGAAGTCTGAGTTGTGAGGAGTGACTGCGCTCACAGACACACTCAGATAAAACACCACTCAGATATCAAGTCAGACAAGAGTGCCCTGTGTTTAATGCAACAACGCATTGTGTCGGTGTGAAACACAATCATCCTTTCAATCACGCCAAGATTAGGTGCGCACTAAAGCTATTGTGTGTACTTCTGAATTTACCATGCCAGTGATTGCCCCACAGGGGTCACATTTATCTAACTGTGTTCTGGTGACACATTTAAGCTGCTGATTGGGCTGAATCTTAATCAAGTCATTATACTAATCAGGAACTGCTCTCTGAACCTGAAGGCGACAGGCTCTAATGCTCCATTTGTGCAAGTTTGATGGATTTTGGCTCAACCAGTTTTATTATCTTGAACTATGGACTCACTTTGTGCTACCTACATGCCACTGGGAAACATTTTCTTTCTTTCTTTTTCTTTTTATTATTTATTCATTTCCATTAAAAAAATACAACATTAAATAAATTTCATGACACAAGTCATACAATTTAAATTTAAAATGAAGGGTAGCAGAATGAAGACAGTATCTTATTCTATCTGCCCCCATTGTACAGAACAATCAATTCAAACAAAAAAAACCTTCAATAAGCAACAAAAAGAAGAAGAAAGAAAAAAAATGCAGTAATAATAAGTCAAGAAAACAAGAAGGAGACACACATGTAATTATCAACTATGAAACTAGACAAGATAAATTATTTTATATATATTTTTGCAAATATTTCTTTTTTAATCATATTCTTAAATGAAGATATTGATTTTGCATTTTTAATTTCAACCTCCAAGTTGTTCCACAATCTAATTCCTTGGATCGAGGTTGCTCAACCCCTCAAACTAGTTCTATATTTCGGTCTCACAAAAATCTCAATTCCCTTTAAATTATAACAGCGTTGGCGTTTAAGAAAATACATTAAGATATTCGATGGTAAGTATTATTTATACAACAGACAAAATATAGTTTGTAACTTTCACACAGAGCTCTTCTTCAAAAGGATGAAAAATATGCTTTTATTTATTTATTTTTTTTTTTTTTTCAAATGTACTGTATATTGTTAAAGTTGTTGGAATGTATGACAACGTAATGATTAGTAACATTTGAAAAAAAAAAAAAAAAAAATCCAAGACCAAATGCCATCTTCAAAACCAGTTCCTGGCAGGAAATTATGCACTTTCAAGCATAATTATTTAACGGGCATAAATGACTGCATATTTTCAAAGATGTAACCTCATCTAGGTTGATTTGGAATCTTGAAAACAGTCTCCTTCTGTAGTTGGCTTACCAGTGTAGCGACAAAGAATGGAAAGTATAAATGCAACCCCTTCCAAGGGACCGTTTTTACTTAAAGTTATATTTCAGGCCTTAGTGCTAGCATCTGCAGGGGAAAAAAAAAGAAACCACAGAAAGTGACGTGATTGGCCTAAGCCATGCTGTAATGAGGAGAGAAAAGAAAGTGGCAGTAGCTGGTACTTTAAAGTGTCAAAGTCTTTGTGGCAATGACTAGTTTATGATGCTGATGTCAAGCATCACACTCAATGAGGCTTTTGTCCCAGGCCGAGACCAGGGCAGTGGGAAAACTGCCCACTCTTAGTCGGCAAGCCCATCCATCTTTCCATGAGGCCTTGCAGTCCCCTTTGCACCAAAACTCTTGTGTATTAAAGATCTCATGGGTTAATGCGCTGGAAAATTGGCTTGCATTTTTATTGGTGGAGGCCAGCTAAATGAAAGAAAAACATCTCACAGAGGGTAGGGAAGGAAGAGAAAAATATCTGGGGGAATGATTGTAGGGGGCAAGCCTTCGAGGCTTGTTTCCTGTGACTCAGATAAAGGAGAACCCTGTGTCTGTCACGCAGGAGACGGTATTGAGCTCGAGCCTTGAGGTAACTCCATCCATTCATCATCAGTGGTTTGAACTGCTGAAGTATTGACCCACGTCTGAAGTCTTTTAAAGGACATTAGAAATAAGTAGAAAATGAATATGTGTTACAAAAGACTGGTAGTAGAAATGCGTTTCAAGCTCCTTTCACCTCTACGCTCAAAGACCAACATGTGTACTCCACCCAATAAAAGTTTTACCCCTGATGGTCTTATTGACACATGCCGACAGCTCCTCTCACTCATTTTGATGGAGAAGCTTAAGTCAAACCTCAGTAAAGAACACATCAGAGCGATCAATGAGGTTGGAGTGACTGACCTACTGGACACATTTATGGGTGTGGGAGGCTAATTAGGAACCACTTCCCAGGCTTGGAAAGACAAGCCCTCAGAACAGCTGCTGGTCAGCACTGGACTTCCATCCTCAGGTCAAATAGGTGGCAGCTTGTCATGGACAGTGACACAGCTATAGGTCTAGAGAGGCCAATTTACTTAATGGCTAGCCCCAGGGCTGGGGTACTCCCAGTATTTCTTTACTTGGACACTTGTAGATGACAGTGCAAGAGCAAAAATGATCCACTTAATCACAGTCGGTCTCACAGGAGAAGCATGACCAGAGCTAAAAAATAGAAATCCTGTCTTTAAAAGCAAAATTTTAAGCTATGGGTTAGTCTAAAAGTGTTTACATTAATTTAACTTAATATAAAAATGAATCAGAATAGATAAAGACAACATTTTGACGAAAGCTTTATGTGAAACTTGGTAAGTAATGTGTTCCTTTTTTTCACTGTAAAGATTATCCCTTCAAGGGTTAAAATACTTTAATACAAGTCATCTCTTAACACAGAAACACAGGCAGTAAAATCAAGACCAAACATCCCCTTTGACCCTACACGTCAGCTGATCCACTGTCACCTCTTTTGAAATAGACTCTCAACTTCTCTAAATTACCAGACTTTCTCACCGTGTCCATCCATTAATTCTGTCCAGCTCCAGACGTTTTCCACCGCGGACCTCGCGGTCAACTAGTAGTGATTGCACAGTTGCTGAAAATCTGTCCCCTTGGGTTCACAGAGGTCAAAGGGCTCACACCGGGGTCAGAGCCTGTCTTTATGTCTCTTCCCACCAAAGGCTTTGTGTTGAATAGAGAGCCCCAGGAAACAAAAGCTTTCAGCAAAGACAAGCAACTTTGTTCAATACATCAGCACCTTCACTCACCACCGACTCTTTGGTAAAAACACAACTTCTAACGGAGATGTGAACATCAGGGGGAGAACGATCAGCAAACACATTCAGACCATACGAAGACGAGAAACGTTGATCGCTTTCTTTCAGAAACCTTCAGATTTAGACTTAAGTTTGCATGCTCAAACTCTTTGAGTACAGTTGAATTATTTGATGAGCACATTTCCTTTTGGAGCTTCAGATCTGGCTTCTGAAACACCTTTTCTCCTTCAGCTTGTTTTTCCAATTGTTGCGTTTGACCCTTGTGAAATGGCATCAGCAAACTAATAACCAGCCCTTAATCTGCTGCCTTTGTTCTCCTCTCCTCTGTAATGTGTTGCAGATTCCAGAGGTGGAAACTGGCAGGGCCATTTTAAGTAAGAGGCATCTGGTTAGAGGTCAGATTTAAAGGATGGATTACTCCAAGTGTGCTCAAACAACTATTACTTTTCCCATATCATCTGTATAGTATATAAAGTTTGTGTAAGATCATTTAAGTTTAATGTTAGTGTGTTCTGACAAAATATGAAACATTAACACAAGTGCCATTTAACCAGATTTTCATAGTCATCTTTTACAGGATGTGATGTCTGTGTGGATATTTTATGAGTCAGCCAAATATGTGGGAAGAAGTTGCATAGAGTAAATCAGTAAATACATATTTTGTTGTTTTATAGCATTTGTTTTATGGCCATCAATGTTTTTGTAGCTGTAGCGATGTCATTTTAAATTTCAGTTCAGTTCAATTTTCAATTCAATTTATTTGCATAGCGCCAATTCATAACAAAGTTGTCTCAGGGCACTTTACAGAAACAATCACACACACACACACACACACACACAAAAAGCCAATTAGTAAAGGTATTTATATAAGGAAGCCAGCAGACACATTGAATTGTCACTTCATCACAGTTTCCCATTCTGAGCAAGCACAATGGCAACAGTGGAAAGGAAAAACACCCTTTTTAACAGGAAGAAGCTTCCAGCAGAACCAGCCACAGGACAAGAGGCCATCTGCTTGGACAGGCTGGGTTTGAGAGGACAGAAATGAAAAATATGATTTTTAACAGTATACATTATTACAACAATAAACACAAAATTAATAGTTTGTAAAACAGCTTTAAACAGTGAACAAAAAAAAAGGTTTTTGAAAGTAATTTTTTTCAAACACTACATTGCATAAAACTTGGCAACATGTCATTTGAGAAACTGGGTAAAGTTTCAAACCTATAAAGTTAAACTAATTAGTAAAACCTGTGTACTGTCAAAATTTGATAATTGTAATCTGCTTTACACACACACACACACACACACACACACACACACACACACACACACACACACACACACACACACACACACACACACAGTTACGACTAAACAGTTTCAGAGTGTTTGCTGTTGGACTCATTCAAAGTTAGTTTATTGTTTTTACTCTGCGTTCAAAGGTAAGTGGAGGAGAGGGTTTGTTGAAGGGGATCAGAGCCTCGAGTTCAAACTGCAGGTGTGTAAAATGGAACATGCACTTTTCTTCTAAATTAGGCATTGAGCTGTTGGACAGAGCAGCAGGGAAATTAGTGGAATAACTTGTTGATTCTAACCAGATGATTGCTTCAGTTGGACACCAGAGAGTTTTCATTAAGTCTCTAATTTACAAGCCTCCCTCTGCATTCCAGCCCACGGACAAACTGCCCGCAGGTCTTAAAAACCTCCTGTAGCCTTTGCCCTCTGCGCAAGCTCTTACCAAAGGCACACACTTTAAAATACAGCTTTTATACAATGTCAGAGATACATTTAACATTAGTAATGTTTTAAGGATATCTTCATACAGCTGTGCTTTGCATAATTGTAATTATTAAGCTTGTATCAGGAAAAAATAAAGGAGCCAGTAATTACTCCCTGCAGGAGGTGATTGCAGAAGTCATACTAAAGTCCTTTTGTGCTCATTTTACTCTTCAGTTCTTTTTTATTTACATATTAGATTAATTTTAATAATCCAACAAAATGGCTCATAATATTAGAATTATGGCTAATGAAAATGTTCAGTTGCACATTTATGTGCATGTACATCCTTGTCACAAATACTTGTTGAAATCTTACACAAGATACTGAAAACTTCAGTTTTCTTTCTTTTTTTCTTAAAAGCAGCTAGTTTTCTTTAATAATTTAATTACTACACAGTTTGTCCCAATGGCTGATGACATTCAGCACCTTAAAAAGTTTGATAAATGAACATGAATGGACGTCCCATTAAAACTGAGATGAAGGAGAAATCTTATACGCTCTCATACAAGCACAATTTGGACTTTAAAGGCTTTCCAATTTATCTAGAGCAGCATTTTTTTTTAAATAAATCCTGGTTTTGCCTCAAATTATGGTGTTTGTAAACACTGGAACGAAATGGGGCGGGCCATGTGCAACTGCTAATGATGTTGTCTGGAGGGGGGGGGGGGGAGACTATGGGAGGCCCCATGCTGCTGCTTAACTCTCTTAGCTGGCAGGTCATGTGTGATTAAGAGGTTTGAGTTACCTGCAGCCCTGCTGAGGAACTTTTCCCTGGAGGCGAGTTTGGCCCATCCGCCTAATCCGAGGAGGCCACAAATGGATATAGCACCGTTTGCTTGAAGTTTTATCACTTTTTGCCTCCCCGAGGGAGCAGTCCCTGGCTTCGTTTTCAATTTAAAAACTGTGACAGGTTGTTTCATTAAATGCTGGTTGCACTGTAAGTTTGACTTGATTTTACACGATAAAATAATTAGTTGAGTAAAACACCTTTAAGTGGGTTATACGCCGAGAAGAATTTCTGCTAATTTCGAATCAACAAAATGAATTTTAATTATGTAAAATTCACACAAATTGCTTCCCCCCCCCCCCCCCCCCCCCCGCGTTCTAACATCATAAACCTGCCGAAAGGTTTCAAATGAGCGTCCAGAATATGCTTGTCTTCTGTTTTTTACTGACCACGGATAATAAATAGTTTTCAAATTGTCCCTGAAATTGTGTCCAGCCGTGATTACAACTGGAATCACGCTGAGTTTGTGTGCCGTGGAGCGGGGGTGGGGATGAGCAGGGGAGGCGGCGGGGGCCGCAGCAGAGACTGAGGGAGGCATGAGATGGCAAGACGAACAAAGAAAAACCTTGGTGAGAAAAGTGAAAGCATGACCAGGACTTTTTAGGAGCTTAGAATGTAAAAAACTGATAATGAATGAGAGAATCTGAAGTGCTGCTAACATTTTACTATTTGAAAATATGCTTATTTTAGTTCATTTTATTTTTTTATTTAGAGCAACAAGAGTTAAAAATATGTTTTTGTAGTCAGAAACTTATTTCAATTTAATTTTTAACTATTGTTAATATATCCATCCATCTCTTATCTTTACCCGCTTCCTTCTGTTTGGGTTGAGGGAGTCGCTAGCGCCCATATCTAGCAATTACTTTGTGAGAGGTGAGGGACACCCTGGACATCTCTCCAGTCCATCACAGGGACACAGAGACAAACGAGACAAACAACCATTCACTCTTTCACTCACACCTAGAGACAATTTAGAGTTCATAATCAGCCTAAAATTTTCACAAGGCAGTGGAGAGATCAGCTGTTGTATGTTCTGGAGACAGTGGCACTGACAAAAAGACAAGAGAAAGAACTGGAAGTGGCAGAAATGAAGATGAGGTTCTCCTTAGGAGTGACAAGAATGGATAAGATTAGACATTAGATCATCAGAGGTACAGCACAGGTTGAACAACTGGGAGATAAAGTTAGAGAGATCAGGCTGAGGTAGTTTGGACATGTCCAGAGGGCGGACAGTGGGTATATTGGTATGAATGCAGTTAGAGAGGACATGGAGGTAGTCGGAATGAGGACGGAGGATGTAGAGGACAGAGTGCGATGGAGGAAGATGATTTGCTGTGGAGACTCCTGAAGAGGGAAGAGCTGGAAGAAGAAGAAGAATCAGCCTAACACGTGTTTTTGGTCTGTGGAAGGAAACCAGACTACCCAGAGAAAACCCACACATGTATGGAGAGAACATGCAAACTCCACCCAGAAAGGTCCCAAGCCAGGATTTGAACTGGAGACCTTCTCATTGAGAGGATGCAGCTCTACCAACTGTGTCACTGTGCTGCCCTGCAAATAAATATCTGCATTAAAGTCAGTTTAAGATACATACTGGTCAGGTAAAATAAAGATAAAAATGTATTCAATTGGGGCAGCATGGTGGCACAGTTGGTAGAGCTTTGGCCTCTCAGCGAGCAGATCACCACGGTTGAAATCCCAGCAGGGGACCTTTCTGGGTGGAGTTTGCATGTTCTCTCCATGCATGCTTGGGTTTTCTCCAGGTATTCAAGTTTCCTCCCACTGACCAAAAACATGTATGTTAGACTGGTCGATAACTCTAAATTGCCCCAAGGTGAGAGAGAGAGAATTGTTGTGTGTCCATGTAATAGACTGGAAACCTGTCCTCTCGCACATGCTGGATATGGGCACCAGTGACCCCTATGACTTGAAAAGGAAGAATTGAGTAAAGATAATGGATGGATGGATTGATGGATATGATTAATAATATAATGACAAATTATTATATTAAAACAATTGATCAGTTGCTTAATTAGTCAAACAAAACAATTGATCAATAGTTTAAATTGATCAATTAAAACAATTGATCAATAGTTTTAATTAATCAAATAAAACAATAGATCAATTGTTTTAACTAAATCAGAAAAAAGTAGCTATATTAAAACAAAAAAATGCAATCCACGACTTCTCCTCTTTCATCATGACCCTCAGCACTGGCTGCCCTCAGGGCTATGTGTTGAGCCCTCTCCTGTTCACTCTGCTTACATATGATTGTGCAGCTACCCATCCAGGCTGCCATATTGGAAAGTTTGCAGATGATACAGTGATGGTGGGATGCATCACATACAACGGTGAGTCCAGCTACAGGCAGGAGGTGGAACAGAGCTGGTGTAGGAAGAACAACCTTCACATCAGTGTGAAGAAGATGAAGGAGATCGCCGTGGACTTCAGAAAGAACAAACACACCTACACCCCTCTGTATAGGAAGATATGTGGTGGAAGTGGTCTCCAGCTACAAGTACTTGGCTGAATGACAACCTCAGCTGAGGCAAAAACACTACCAGCCTGATCAAGAAAGCTCATCAGAGACTCTACTTCCTCAAGTGGTTGAGACGAGCTGGTCTGGGAAGCTCAGTCCTCACCTCCTTCTACAGGTGTGCAATGGAGAGCATCCTGTGCTCCAGCATCAACGTGTTGCATGGAGGCTGCACAGCTGCAGAAAGAAAAGCTTTGCAGAGAGTGGTGAAGGCTGCACAGAAGATGTTGGAGTCAGTCTCCCCACCATCACAGACATCTACACCTCCAGATGCAGGAAGAGGGCCACCTGCATCATGAAGGACCACACTCACCCAGCACCAGTGGTTAATTTGAGCCGGATCCTGCCGTAACAAGATCCAGGAACTCCCTCATTTTCACCATGTGTGTTCCGGCAACTATCTCGACCCATAAAAGTCCAAAGTCATTGCGCATTTTTATTTTTAGATTTATTAAATTTACAATGAGAGGAGACGCTGTCCATGTCTGTGCAGTGGATGTTACTGCTGCAGCAGGTGCACCAGCTCGTGTACACACTCCTGCCCAGCAAAGACGCTAACCGCATATCCCGCGGGGATGAAGCGCCTTCATCCACCTTCAGCTGTGTCTCAGAAACCAAAGCAACACAAACGAAATGTTAACGGCACAAACCAGCACAAACGTAGCGCTAACCACTCATTGTATTTTGACATGAGTGGGGTTCAGCTTCACCTCGCTCTGCTGTGCACCCTGCAGACAGTGCTCGTTTTACTCACAGGAACATCTCCAGACAGCTCTGCAGAGCGCGCACAACTGCTAATGTGTCAGAACTCTTGCAGACATTTCAAAGATAATAAATAAAAAAGCTTACAGTAAAAAAAAAAATATGAGTGAAATGTTGGATGTGTATTATTCACATTACATCATGTTTACGTTTTAAAATTAGTAAAGAAAAAAACAGCAATCAAAATGTCAAAAAGACAGTCCAATTCATTATGTAAAATAAATGGATGGATGGATTGTCCTTAGCTGGACAACTGAGAATTGAAGGCAGTGGTAACAGATTGGAACAGAACAACATGAAGGACTGCATTCAGCTGAGAAGAGTTTGGGTTGGACATTGAAGTTTGTGTGTGTGTGTGGTGGTGGGGGGTGCAGGTGTCGGGACACGTGACAGAATCAGATCTGCTATATTCATATACGTATTCATTGCTCTCTAAAATAGTAATTTCAATTCACCCTTTATTTAAACAGGTTGTTAGTCTCATTGAGCCTTGAGGACTCATTCACAGGAGAGACCTGCTTTTAATCAGTTTAATCAAATGTGCACAGATGTTTAACAACATGTTAAAAAACACCAAAATGCAGGAAATGTCATCTCTTTTATTCCATTTTGTTTTTCTCATCCAATCTGATCACAACTTAACTCTGTTCAATAAGGTCATGCAAAGAGCTAACTATAACAGTTAAGACATTAACTGCTTACAATTTTTCCACGGGATCCTACACCCAAAAATCTGAACTACCCCAAAGAGACTAGCTTATTTTTTTTATATTAGAGCAGCAGAAAATAAACATTTTAGGACACTTTGTCACATTTTATTCCTCAGACGTGGTGCCGTTCAGTGGACATCAGTTTAATGAATACTTCATCCTGAAAACAAGAACTCTTGCAGTGTCAAAGCGTTGTTTGGAGTGGGAGAGAGGGAATGAGGGGAGCCCCCAAACAGGACAGGGGTGCGAGTTCCGCCAGCTGCACCCTGTCTTTGAGGAGGAGGAGATGAAGAGCTGCTCATTGAGGATGGCAAGCTCCGGCTCGTAAACTTTCCCCTGTCTCTCCCTTTGATTTTCCTTGGACATCTGCCTGGCCCTCCCATCAGGAATGCACAGCAGCTGTTTGCTGCAAGTGACTTCGCTGTGTGAACTCGAGCTTGTGCACGGGTCTAGGCTTAATGAATTGAGCCAATTCAAACTGGGTCGCCCAGGACACTGGGCTCTGGTGCATAACTCTGCTCCTGGGATGACAGGCCAGCTCAGTGGAGGAGGCTGGGAAATGTATATTATAGAGGTTAACCATTTGCCCTTATACTGTAATTGGCTTAGATTGTCTAGCAACTGGAGTTGAAGGGGCAGAACCTGAGAGCCATGCTGCAGTGCAAAAGTTCATCTGACTCCGACATGATTGTGTGTGTATGTGTGTGTGTGTGAGAAACAGAGAATGTGTAAACAAAGTCAAGCACGTGAACAGACAGCGGATTCGAAGGAGGAACACAGGAAGGCGTGTGAGGCTAACTTATCTCGCTTAAAATGGTGACGAACTGCCGAGTGGGTAGAATAGTTGTACAACATGTGCATGTTTAAAGTGCTTGTTGCTCCAAATGAAACTCAGAATCAACGTTTAATCCAGCTGAGCATCGTGAGCGATTCTGCGGCGTCTCAGTTATTTTTGATGGCGTCATTTAGAAACATTTTCAAACCACATTTGCTGCAGTTGCACAGAACGTTTTCTGCGAACCAATAAAAGACTTCATGCACTTATGAGACGAGTTAAAACTCAACCATACGAACAAGAAATACACTTTTTTTCCCCCTTTTAGCCCAAGAAAAAGTCCAGACTTTATTGGCAACACTTGATCTCCAACTTTGCAAGAGAATAACTGGCAATAAAAGTTTATTATTATTATTATTTTTTTTTTAAAGAAAAGTTGGCAAACACCATCAAGCTTTATAGGAAGGATAATCTGATGCTTGTTTGTCTCATGAATGAGATGTAGGCAGAGTGAGATTCCATCTTAAAGACCAAGTGGTTTAATGTCACTTAAACTCTTTTCTTGCAGGGAACCTTTGCAGGACCTTCATTCATATAAACAAAAACTCAGACTAATGTTAAGTTTTCCATGTTCATCTTCTTTTATTCTTGCCGTTATGTTATTTCTCCTTTTCTTGTGTATTCCTGCGAGAGCGTTCGCGCATCGCAGTGAGGGGAACTCCATGGGCCATGATGAGTTGTTTAAAGTCTAATCAAAAACTAACAAGTCCCTGGTTATTTGTTTCTGCCTCAGTACTTGAGAGTTCCCAGATGTTGTCCAAGGCAGGGAGTTGATTGTTTATACAGCGGCGAATCTCCTCCAAACACACACATTTTATCAGCCTTCATGGCTATCTATCAAGGGAGGCACAAGTTACAGTTTTTCTGCAGCCAGGCAAGCACAAAAGCCCTTCAGCAGCAAATTACAACTCCCACCCCACCTGCTGAAGCCAGCGTGCTGGCGGCGCAATGTTCAGACGGTAACCTGCCTCCGATCGATCGGTTGTTGTTGCAGCTGTGCTCTGGTTGATGGTTTATTTAAGCGGCTCCACATGCTTGTTGAGGGGAAGGCAGCTGAATACATAAAACAGCTCTCAGAACCACTTTGTGGTCCGGCTAAGAGTAAATGGAATAATAAAAACCAAATGGTTTCATTCCATGTTGTTGGCTCATAAATCCAGGAAGTTGCTCCTTACCTTTATGATCCTAAACATGTAGTTTTTTTGTGTGTGTGTGTGTGTTATTACAGGGATGAGTAGTGAGATGACTTGAGCATATTCAGCTGGATAATTGCTGCAGTTTCATCTTCTAAATTATTACCTTTGAAATGATATGACGTGTCTCCTATGACAAACAATTTTTTTGGCAAACCTCCCAAACCACCAATAAAAGCTATGAATTTAAACAATATTGACTGAGAGCTTTAGAAGTGACAGAGAACTGTAAATGATTTTAGTCCTCTGTTTAGTCAGCTAGACGTCAAGGTCAAGCCTTGACTCTCTCCGGCGAGGTCAGTGACATCCCATGTCCATTCACACAGTTTCCTTCCCTTCAGCCAGAGGGGAGGATGTATCCTAACTTCCTGCTGCCATACACACAGACAGGAAATGAGTAATTTGCTGTGCTGCGTCTGACATTCTGTTCAAAGGTACATGCTGAAGGGCTGCGCTGGTTTCTCATCTCCACTGCTGAAGGTTTGTGTCTCTGGTTCCAGTTTTAACGTCAGACGCGTCACCATCGTGAGATAAAAATATGTTTAACCCCACAACCTCAATTTTCGTCAGTCATGAAAACAGCAACTAATCAAAAGTTAAGTGAGACCTGTATGTGTGTGTAGTTTTAAAGTGTGAGCACGAGGGCAGCTTTTAAAGAGGCTGCCATAAACACAGCATCATGTGTTCCGTAGATTAATTCTTAGTTTTTAAAAAATTTTAAAGGATGAGCAAATAATAGCATTAAGTAGTTTTTTTTTTTTTTTGGATTAAGAGAAAGTATTTTTGATCTTCTCTCGACTCGCTTTGGGAACTGTTTGTTTTTTTATGTCTTGGCTCCGCTGGTGGTTCGGTCCAATCAAGTGTCCAAAGGTGAGCCAAGTTTTTTTTTGGGCCCACTCGATTCCAAACATATTAAGAAGGAGCTGCCAGTAAAAGTGTTAAACATTAGGGCGAGTTGAAATCAGTTTGTTTAGTTTTCTAATAAATTATAGGCAATAAACATGGTCTGTGCCTCTGTGAGTGTAATTTTATTTTGTGAAACAAAACAAATGATTGAAAAAAGAAATTAAAGACATATTCACTGCACCCACTACTTTTTGATGACATACTGAGTAACAATTCTTACTTGTGTTAAAAATACTTAAACTTATTTTGTAATTGATCCAACAGAAATGCAACAGTCCAGATTTTTGTGAGCAAAATGACAACGGTTTTACAACAATTTAACAATTTTAAAAGCACAACTTTAGCTCATAGTCAGCTGGGTCTCTGTCCAGTTTTAGCTTCTCTCCACTGGCTCCCAGTCAAATCCAGAACTGAATTCAAAATCTTACTTCTAACCTACAAAGCCCTCAACAACCTAGCTCCATCTTCTATTAGAGCTCTTATTGTTCCATATTTTCATACATCACACATACATCATACATACAGAGCACTTCACTCTCAGACTGCAGGTTTACTCATGGTCCCTAGCATTTCCAAAAACAGAATGGGAGGAAGATCTTTCAGTTATCAGGCTCCTCTCTTGTGGAACCAACTTCCAGTTTCTGTC
>JARVLU010000002.1:22643708-22654966 GCA_031762415.1 Simpsonichthys santanae | reverse complement strand
AGAATTACAATAATCTAAACGAGAGGTGACCAGACTGTGGACCAGAACAGCAGTGGAGTGAGGAGTGAGGGAAGGACGGAGACAATGAATATTTTGTAGATGGAAGTAGGCTGACCGAGTGATATTATTGACATGGGAGGAGAAGGAGAGGGTGCTGCACTCTTACCCTGATGGGAAGGAAAGATGGAGGAGTTGTCATCAGGAATAGAGAAGCTATGAAGTTTATTTAGTACTGATTTTGTGTAAAGAAGTTCTGTTTTATTATAATTTATTTTAAGAAAGTTTAAAGTGAACCAGTGTTTTATTTCAAGGAGACAATCAGTGAGGGGCGAAGGTGGAAGTGTAGAGTTAGGTTTGGTAGAGAGCTAGCATGGGTGTTATTCGCGTAGCAGTGAAACTGAATATGATGTTTGTGAAAAATGTAACCAAGGGGGAGAAGGTAAATGATAAACAACAAGGGTCCCAGGACAGAGCACTGAGGAACACCTGAGGTAATGGGAACAGGATGAGACATGGATGATTTTAACTGAACAAACTGAGCGCGGCCTGAAAGGTATGAATGGAACCAGTTGAGAGGTGAATTTACAATGCCGATAGAGGAAAGTCTGTCCAGAAGACTGTTGTTATACATCTACTAATAACTACTAATTAACTGCTAATAACAAGAGGTTTTCTGTTACAGTGGAAAAAGTGGTGGTTTGCAAAAAGCTATATTTTTATTTTCTTTGCAGCTCATCAAAAAGTGTGGCTCCTAAATGATTTGTTTTTGTCTTTATGTCAAAATCACAACTGGATCAAGTAAGTTGAAAGCAACAAAGAAGTCATCAGATGATCAAGCTGACTCATTCATAGTAAATAAGAAGAATTAAAATAGCTGCTTTCTGTTTAAATATCGTCTCACCTGCAGAAGCTTTTTGGATAATTTTCAAAACCTCATGAGAACGTTTGAATGTCCAGTGAAAACTCAGAACTTTATAGCATTTTCACATGCAGCCTCTCTCAAACAGTCCAGGACTTCTGGGCCAAGGCAAAAAAAAAAAAAGTAAGGCTTAGGAAAAAAAATTTGTTGCTTGTTAAAAATATATAACTTGGACTAATAATCTTCTTGATCAAACTGAACATGTTTTTCCCTTTTTTTTTTTTTTTTTTTTTTTTAAGAATATTGTAAGTGGAGCTCTTGTGTGTCCTATGATTCAAACAGGAATAAAGTTGTGTTAATATTAGTAACTTTAATGATAACCATGTTGCACGTGTATGCTCGCCTTTCTTTAGCACGCTCATGTTTTTGACTTAACGCTAATCTCAAAGTAAAATTTACGCATGAAATCTTGATCTAAAGCTGCGAAACAGAGAACGTCAAAGTGTCATGGTAACCATCATTAGCGTGTGGCAACCGTTCATTTAGACATTCATTTATGATAATTATTTCAGTCAAGAGCAAGGTGGTGAAACGTGATTAAGATGGCATTGCGCTGGGAACATATAATTTTATGAGCAGCAGTGTTAAATTAGTGGTGTATATTTAAAAAAAAAAAAAAAAGGCAACAAAATCTGCTCTGCTGACTTGGCTCATAGCCTGTGGAGGAGGTAATCAGGTAATGGAAAGGCCACGAGTAGAAACACTTTTCAAATTGCACGGTTAAAGGCAACTGCAGCCTGGTCATAAATGACAATGAGCAAAATGCTCATTAGAGAGAAATTTTAGGGAAGCACTAGTTTACCGTTAAAGTAAAGCAACGTTGTAAAACGGAATTCCCGTTTTTTTTTTTTCCTGCCTCATTATAGGAAAACAGAATGTTGGCATGGGGCATGAGTTATGAACACACTCTTGAGAGGAATACAAAACAGCATGAGCTTTAGTCTGGCCAGGAGTGCTGTGGTTATGATATAAAACGGTAACTTGGCTCCAGCGCATCGTCCCAACACATGTTAACGTGGCTGCCAAGTGCCAAATTTCACTTCAGATCATTGTCAGACAAGTTGATAACATATGCTTAAATCCCATGTCATGTTCAGATATATTTTGAAGGGAGAGCAGTGATTTCATTTTCTCCTGACTAATACTTGTTTGTCAGTTTCTTAGATTAAGTTTGAACTTTCCATGACTTTTTTCTATTTTTATGTATCAAAGCTGACATCTTTATGTAACCAGCTCCTACATCACAAGCAAATGCATCACAATTTAAACGGCGCTTGGTTATGTGTGGTTTTTTTTTTTTTTTTTTTTTTTTTTTTTGGTAGCAGCATGCATTAGATAAGTTGCATTCCTTCTCTCTGCACTCACATCCTTATCCTCCAATTCCTCATTTACAACTCCTGGACTACCGTTTTATCTTCGACTCCCACCGCAGCGCCGCAGAGACCGCACCTTTGTGACCCAAACTCCAACCGCACTGCTTTTGAGATCCAGCTGTTTCCCTTCGCCGCCTCAACTCCTCCTTCAACTTCATTCACGAGGGTGTATTTTTCTCACTTTTCGAGAAGCGTTTGTGGGTGGATAGTATTTAAAACAATGGATTGTTTTCTCTGAGTCACTCATTGCACAGGGCTCATATCCAGCTGTGTTTCCTCAAGCATGATACACTTCACTTGTTAAACACAGTCATTAGTTAGTCAACACTTCTTGGGTTGCCTGGAAAGGAATTAGTGATGACAGTCTCTCCTTCATGCTCCCTCCCACACAGCCAGAGCCTCCCACCATGACATTTCTCAGTTCTCGACGTGCTCTATTCATGGGAAAATCCCAGGGCTGCTAAAGTTATGATCAGAGTGACAGACTGTGTAGGAACAGCATTTTTCTGTCCTCTTTTTATAGTCACTGTTTTTTTTTCAGAAAGATGGAACTATCTTCTTAGATAAATTTAGCAACCTATTCTTTCTATGCATTAATACGACAGAGCTTTAGAGCCACGCTAAGAATGTTTTTTAAGGCCACAATATTGCAAGAATGGAGTCATAGTATTATGAGAATAAACTCAAATAAAGTCTTAATACAAGTATAATGAGAATAAAGTTGAACAAAATCTTATTATTACGAGAATAAAGTCAAATAAAATCTTAATATTACAAGTATAAAGTCATACAAGACCTTTTTTTTCAGCTCTCATGGTTTTTTTCTTTCCATGAGTAGGATCCACTACACAACCTGTCAATCAATCCAGTAGGCATGTCAGAAAATGACCAATCCAAAGCTAAATGAGTCATAATATTATCTCCGACATGCTAAAGCAGGGCTTACCACATTTTAACTGTGGTAAAATGAAGAATGTTGAGCATCTTGTTAAGTTATTATTTGGTATTGTTTTTACAAATAAGGAGACAGTTAATCTGTTAGAACATCAGAATCAGATTATTATCAGTATCAGGACTTTGAACCTGCTTACGGTCAGGTGGTACGCGCTGATGGGCTGCAGCAGCTCTCTGCAGGTAACGAGCATTTAGCTTCAGATTGGTCGTTTGCTGACACGCCCACTGGATTGATTGACAGGTCGCCTGCAAAAAAAAAAAAAAAAAAGTCTTGTACAGCTTTATTCTTGTAATTTTATTGTTTTTAATTATGTTCTTCTTAGCGTGGCCCTAAAGCTCTGTCGTACATTAAAGTATTAATAATATATTTTTAAATGTAATAATAATATTCCTTTTTGATGTAATATTTTCCCATCCTCATGCAGTGGTTGTTAAAGTGATTGTTCTGGTCTTTTGAAGTGGACTCCTTCATAAAGACTGTCGTGAAATGTGAAATTGACAGCAACATAACGAATGATAAAACCGTGTTTGCATGAACGGTTTTACGATTTTGGATATTGTTCTTATTTTAGCACAGCAGCTAATTGGACTTGGACACATTCTGAGTAGAAGTTAGTGATAACTTGTCAAGTTTAATCTTTATTTCTCCAAACTGAGGTCATTTTAAGAGTTTTCTACAACAAAGACGTATTATGGTTTGTAGCCTTTCTACAGAACCCACATTCAAAAGATTAGAACTGTTGCTGTGATGGGGAGAAAAATCGAATCATGATTTGAAGCTTTATTCAGCTTTTTATGTAATGCTTTATATGACAGAGGTCAGAAAACTGAAATATGTGCCATGATCCCAGCGGAGGAGTAATCTTCCTTTTTAGCACTGAAACAAACCAGGACTCCATAAATGACACACTATCTGTCCAAACTAAGCCAAAGGCGTGCAGACTACTTCCAAGCCTTTATTTTAGCATGCAGTTCTGAAGACCTTGGTTTACCTCTGATTTGCCAGGGTCAGTAATTTGATTTAAAAGCAGTTGTTGTACTTAGTAATTGTTGTTGGAACCCACCAGGACCAGCCGCTGGACTCTGATAACGCAGCGGAGTCCAGTCTTTTCAGAATGTTGTTCGACACGCAGCGTGTTACAATCTGCTTTAAAACTGCAAGAAAGAAAAAAAATCATCTTCTGCTTCTTTCTGTTACAAGCACATGACACAAATAGACAAACGTTTTTTTTAAAGCCGCTGAAGCTGAATACGCCGCAGTGTTTCTCCTTGGAGTTTCATTTCAGGAATGCAAATGCCCTGGGCCCAGACACTCCGTGATTTATCTCCTCATTTATCTTTCCACACATCTGCCTGTGCCCTTGTGTCTGCCTGTTGCTCATTCCTCCTTTCTTTCAGCCAGTGTGTCTCCCCTGGGACCCAGGACTCCCCCACTTGCCCCGCTCTGCCCCTCGCACACATGTCCGTGTGCATACATATCAACACAAGGAACATGCATACAGAAGATGAGTACACTCAGCTGCACTCACTCTTGCAGGGCTTGATGCTACTGTCAGCTTTGCTGGTAGCCAATAATTCAGCCTGTTCACAGCCAAGTGCAGAGGTCTCTGTAGCTGGGGCGTCACAAATCTGCACGCCGTCTCTGCTGGAAACGGAAGTCTGTGGCGGTGCTTCGCTGAAAACCCACAAAAAGTGACCTGATAGCCGCGCTTGCTTTCTGTCAGCAAAGATTACACTCAGACGAGAGCGCAAGGGGAGTCCCAAGCAGACAAATAGAGTATGTGCAAGACGGGACGGAGCTTTGTTTGTCTTGTCAGAAACAAGTATGAATAACAGCAGGGCCTGCCGAGACACCCCCCCCTCTCCAGTGAAGTTTCATATCTTCACAGCGTTGCCATAAAGTAAACACTTGTACCGCGTTTGCACCGTGTTCCTCGACACGTCTCGCTGCTCATCCAGACGTCCCCCATCCTCTCCCGCTATGCCCTACACCTTTCTCCTGAAGTGCCCCACATTCTGCCTCCACTTCACATTTCCTCGTGCAGGTCTGTCTCGGGCGCTGCAGAGAACCCACCGCCTGGTGTGAGGTCAGGTGTTATTTATCACAGCCGTCTGCGCGGGGAGTTGACATTCGCACATGGCGTTCTGCTTCACCGTTGTAATTGACTCTCCTTGTCTTTTCGAGGACACCAACAGATATAACTATGTCAGGACACCTCTCGGCTTTATATTATCAATCTCACCGAAGAGGACAACCGGTGAGTTATCATTCTGCATCAGCCGAACAAAAAGATGGTCGGTCACCAGGAAGTTGAAGGATTTCACACCCCCGAGATGAAACTCGGCCACTTTTCTTTTCTTTGCCTGTCTTTTTCAATCAAACCAACAAATGTACAATAAATTCAAAAAAAAACTAGTGCCAACTTGTGTGATAGTGCTGACATTTGTGGGGCAAAGGCGGTGTGCGCATTATAGAGGTCATCAGGAAGTAAACACGTATTAATGGTTACCTGCTTGACAATCAGATAAACAGGTCGTGGTAATGATTAAACCGAGGTTGGCCAGGTTAGAGGCCATGTGTGCACAAAAAGCAGGTTTGATGAAAGCAGGTTGAAGCTGGCGCTGAAGGAGTGAATGTAATTGTTCGAGGACAGCGACCTTCGACCTGCAATGTGTGAAAGCAGTAGAATGAAATGGCAGCAGCACGCGGACGCTTGATGGCCGCTACAGTGCAACCTTCTGCGATCTGAATAGTGGAAAACGATCCAAATTGCAACGCAGGTTTGGGAGAGAGGGTCGGTTGCTGACTGAGTGAAATAAAAAATGACGGAGTCCCAAAAAAAAAAAAAAAAAAAACATTCAACCCAGCTTAAGTTCACAAGGTCATTTCCAGCTAAGGGATTAAGTAAACTAAACAAAACTACACAAGCTGCAACTTATCACACTGCCCGCATGCCAGGACTCTTTTTTTTTTTTTTTTTAAATCTCCTCCTTGTGTTTGTAAATGTGACAGAAGAAGGTTCACAGTCCTTAGAATCAGCTAACATAAAAAAGTCATACAATTTTCCTTAGAGAGAACTTTTACAAATGGTGCTTTGTAGCTTGTACAACAAAACTAATAATTTATAAGAAATGTTAGGTCAGAAGCTGAGAATTGTTTTAAACCTAATCAGTGATTGATTACCCTGCTGATTTATCATCTGTTACCAAAATAGACTGTTAGCTGGTTATTCAGTGTCAGAATGAGTAACAGTGAGCATACAGTCGTTTATGCAGGAAATAGCACTTTAATGTTGTGCCTCAACAGAACATTGCTGAAGCTTTCACCAGGACTGTTGAGTTCATTTTGATAAAAGGCAGTGAACTTTTTTTTTTTTTTATAGCTTCCTCACATCCTTTTGTTATGTAAGCACAGTGCATTTGCAGAGCTTATATTTTTGCAAACTTACCCCAACATGTGATCACGCAAACCACCAGGGTGCAACAAATATAAATCATGGATAGTTTGGACCATTTTTAAAATACAGAAAGTTGGTGGTTGCTTGGCCTTTGGACTTCTTGACATGTTTATTTATGAACTCTTTTGTCAGCTTACTAAGAAATGTTTAGAAAGCAAATGTTTAAACTTGACAAGTTATTGATACTTTGATAAGTTTATAAATTAATAAATAAACAGTCTACATTTAATGAAAGAGAGTCTGTAAAACTGTTGACAGAAATTTAAATCTACAAATAAATTTGGTAATTTATATATGTCAGAATGTTTTTCATAAATATAACTTTATTGGCCACAAAAAAATACAACTACAGTACAGGTATTTTATTCAGATTTGTTGTATTTTAGATCTTGGCAGTATATGAGTTATGTGTGATATGTTTCTGCACTTTTCAAATTTTTATTTCAAATTGGCCAGACAATTAGTTTTAACTGAAATCCTATTTTTTTCTTCTTCTTTCGACTTTACCCTCTTCAGTGGTCACCACAGTGAGTTATCCTCCTCTATCTCACTCTGTCCTCTGCATCCTCTGTCCTCACTCCAACTACTTCCATGTCCTCTCAAGCTGCATCCATATATCTCCGCTTTGTCTTGGTCCTGGCAGCTGCATTTCTAACATTCTTCTACCAATATACCCACTGTCCCTCCTCTGGACATGTCCAAACCACATCAGTCTGGCCTCTTTAACTTTATGTCCCGTTGTTCATGATGTGCTGTACCTCTGATGATCTCATTTCTAAGCTTATCTATCCTTATTGCTCCTAAGAAGAACCTCAACATCTTCATTTCTGCCACTTCCAGTTCTTTCTCCTGTCTTTTTGTCCATGTCTCTGTCTCCAGACCATACAACATAGCTGGTCTCACCACTGTCTTGTAAACTTTTTCTTTGACCTTTGCTGACACCCTTTTGTTGCAAATCACTCCTGAAACTTTTCTCCATCCACTCCGTCCTGCCTGGACTCTCTTTTTCACCTCTTTACCACACTCCCCATTTCCCTGGACAGTGAATCCCAAGTACTTGAAGTCCTGCACCTTTGTGACCTCTGCTCCTTGTGGCCTCACTGTTCCACACATGTACTCTGTCTTACTACGGCTGACTTTCATTCCTTGTACCTCCACCACTCTTTCTCTTCCACCTGTTCCCTGTTATCACCACAAATCACAATGTCATCTGCAAACATCATAGATGAGGGGGATTCCTGCCTGACCTCATCTGTTAGAAAGACACAATGTAGTTCTGTCTGACCTTCTCTGTACTTCTCCATCAGCATCCTCAAAGCAAAGATGGCATCTGTGGTACTCTTTCTTGGCATGAAACCATAATGCTGCACACAGTCACCTCTCGTCTAAGTCTAGTTTCCACAACTCCCTCCCAAATCTTCATTTTGTGACTTGTCCACTTAATTCCCCTGTTCTTGCTACAACTCTGTACATCATCCTTGTTCTTAAAAATGGGCACCAGCACACTTCTTCTCCATTCCTCAGGTATTTTCTCACCCTCAACTATGCCATTGAATATGTGAGTAAAAACCTCACTGACATCTCTCCAAGACATTTCCAAACCTGCACTGTCATCAGGTCCTACTGCCTTCCCCTTCTCCATTCTTTTCAGATCTTTCTGGACTTCACCCTCACTAATCTGCCCCACTTCATGGTCCACAGTTTCTATGACCTCTACTCTTCTTTCTCCTTCATTCTCTTCATTCATTAGCTCCTCAAAGTACTCTTTCCATTTTCTTGTCATACTCTCTTCACTCGTTAGAACATTACCATTCCTATTTCTAACAAGCCTAACCTGCTGCACATCCTTTCCAGCCTGATCCCTCTGTCTCGTCTATTGGACAAGTTCTTCTCGCCGTCTTTATTGTCCAGCCTCCCATAAAACTCATGCATAAAATATATATATATAAACATAAATATAAAAAAGTTGCATAATGTATTCTGCTTTTTTTTGGTTGTTGTTTCTTGTAGGACTGGCTGAGCAGGTATGGCTACCTTCCACCTCCTGACCCACGCACCAGCAAACTGCAGACCAGAGAGGGGATTGAGAAAGCTATCCGTGTCATGCAAAGATTTGGAGGGCTCCCTGAAACTGGGTTACTTGGTAACAACTTCAATAATTTAAGCCAACATATTGTGTGCATGTGGAGCCAGATGATGTCTGAAACTTCCCTCTTACTTGTTTGATTTCAACACACAACGTGATCAACTTCTCCTGCAGACAATGAAACACGTAAACTCATGTCCACACCACGATGCTCTCTTCCGGACATTGTTGGAGGTGAAGACATGAGGAGGAGGAGGAGGAAAAGATACGCCTTGTCAGGCCTGAAGTGGCAGAAGACAGACCTCACGTGGAGGTGAGTTTCCTGTCACAACACATTGTGGCTTTAACACACATGAAACATGAGCTTTATTTCATCATTGTCAAGCTTCCCTAAAACTTGCACCTCAGCCAAACTATTTAAAACTATAATTTAAAAAAAAATTATCATAGTCGCTAACAAAAATCTATTTTGTTGTAGCAAAAGTCTTAAGTGTAGCTTTGAAGGGTTGAACTTTATTTTTCTTATAACAAAAGCTTTCTTCTTCTGTGTAGTGTCCACAGCTACCCTACACCCTCCAAGTCCACCAGCCTCCCCAAAGATCAAGTGGACAAGCTCTTGTTAGATGCCTTCAAAGCCTGGAGTGATGAGACTCCCTTAAACTTTTATCAGTTGCGGGAAGACGGCACGGGGGCCACAGCTGGAGGGGACATCAAAGTGTCATTTGCCAGATTGCTTCATGATGATGGGTACCCTTTTGACGGGCAGGGCGGCACTCTGGCCCACGCCTTCTTCCCCGGTGATCAAGATGTGTCTGGTGACACGCACTTTGATGATCATGAGACTTGGAGCAATAGAGGTATTTATCACTCCAAGATGTTACATTACAAATACAGAGGCCAGAAACATTTAAAGCGCATGTGTTTGTGTGATCCAGTAACATCTGAGCTTCACACCTCCACAGGTGACAGCAGCACCACAGACTTGTTCACCGTAGCTGTGCATGAGTTCGGCCACGCTCTTGGCCTATCTCACTCGTCCTCTGATCCCTCCATCATGAGGCCGTACTACCAAGGACCTGTGGGAGATGCTTCCAGGTTCAGGCTGGCCTTGGACGACAGAATGGCCATCCAACAACTTTACGGTCAGTGATGGTTTAGTTATTACAAATGACACCAAGTGTGTTGAGACTTCATGATTAGATCACGTCTAAATTGTATTTAAAGGCACTCATTGCAAAGTATGACATTAAATCTAAAACGGTTAACTTGAACTATAAAAAATGGTGCAGTTAGAGTTTACTCCAGCAGTTTCCCAGATGTACTGATGTGCAATTCTGAAATGCGGGTCCACACTCAACGTAGACAACGCACTCTGATGGATCCATTGGAAACCACGTGGAAGCTTCAGTTCTGTTATTGACCTACATTAAGCTGACCATATCTGTGTAGATGAATAAATACGGCAGAATCAGACGAGCAAAGAATCAAAGAGCAGACGTTATGCAGGAACTATAGGAGTCGATTTGTTGTTAAAAAAGAGAGAATGAAAAATAACTGGCAAGAATAAATTCTGGCGATCAAGCTGTGAAGCTCCCTCAGTACATTGGTCAGCTTTCAAACTCACGCGGCTTTTGCTAAGATTTTGCTAGACCTGTATATTATGGTTCCAACTCAACCGGTCTTTGAATCTGCAGTTTTCTCCACAAATCTGAGCCTAAATGTGTACAAATACAGGAAAAGGATTGAAAGAGACAATCCCACCCTAAGTAGCTCTGACCTCACCACTGTTGACCAATTTTCAGTCACTTTCCATTTTTAAATAAATGGTAGTTTGCATCTGGTTAAAGATTTTGCTATCATATGTTTTATTTAGGACATAATGACCATTAATATGAAAAAAATGCACATTCTATTTTTTTACTTAATAATTTTTGGACTGGTCTTCATGACTTTACCATAAGTACCTTAAAAGTCTAGAATAGGAGTAACACAGTTTAAACTAATGTTAAAATTAGTTTGCATGCTTTCAACATAGCATCAGTGACAAAAAGTGCATCTACTGATATATCCCTGAAGAAATTAGTAGATGAATGGTGGAGGTAAATGCTAAAGTGTGGAGTCATGTGTGCTTTAACGAGGAATTATATTTCCCAAGTGCGTTGTAGGTAGAATAATGGTAAAATTCTGTATCAAGGTACTTCTGTTAACATTCATTTTATTCTCTATTTAGTTAATATTGTTTGGTTTTAGCCTTTCTTAAACTAAATCTTCTGGTCCATGAGAAAAACATCTCAACCAATCACTTGTTTTGTAAGTGATAAATACACCATGAGCCTGTAAAAAGACAAACGCCATCCTCTGATGATTTAGTTAGAACAAGTGAATGTGTTTAATGGTGCACTCGTGCAAAAGGGATAATAACAAATTCCAGTAAGATCATTAAAAATACAGTTTGCAAACTGTCTGTC
>JARVLU010000002.1:22541534-22551601 GCA_031762415.1 Simpsonichthys santanae | reverse complement strand
TGGAGTAAAAGTAAAAGTACCCACATTTAATTCTACTTAAGTAAAGTACAGATACATGAAAAATGTACTTAAGTACAATAACAAAGTATTTGTACTTAGTTACATCCCACCACTGGATTGTGGGTACTGTTAAGCTAAATTTAAATTTGAGCTGTTCTAGTTTTAGCTTTTAGCTACTATTTTGGTAGCTTTGAATTGAATTGCAGATTTTAGCCTTTACCTACTGTTTTGCAAATGTTCGGCTTTGGCTTTTGTTTTTCTAATTTTAGCTTTAGCTTTTCCTGATTTTACCTACACCAGTGTTTGTTCTGCTAAATTTAGCTTTTGTTCTGATCATTTTTATCTTGAATTAAACCACAGCATCTTGAACAAATTTCACAGATAATTCATTTAGTTCTAAGCACTGTATTTAATCCGAAACTGTTAATATCTCGACTTCTTGTAGATGCATGAAATGAGAAAAGCTGCCCTCACTCTAACTTGTTATGAGTGGTGCAACCTGAGAGCCAGCCATAACCTGCCCTCCACCATGAAGGAAATAACCCTCTTTCTTTTGCTTTTGATAACACATAAAATATGAATAATGAAAACTGACACAGTTATGGTGTAAACAGGAATCTAGACAGGGGCTTAAAGCTGCAGATAGCAGCCTCACTACCGCCAGCCTCATCCCTCCCACGCAGCTGCAGAGTTAGTCATTCTAGTTTCTTTCTCTGTGGATGAGCCATAGTCACAGAGAAGCTACCACTTGGTTGTGGGTAATAGGCCACCACTGCTAATGGGGGTTCTCTTTGAAAACATCACTACACAAGTAAACAGGGCACTCCACTGTGAATTAAGTGCAGGAAAAGTTTGAGCAAAAGTATCATAGTGGGTAAAGGTTACAGGCAGAAGGTCTGTTTGTGCAAACACCAGTCAGTATAGAGGTTCACTGAAAAAAAGATGCTGTGCTGTATTGAAAATGCTTCATTACTCCCCTTCACATCCTCTTTGGCTTATACAGTGTAGCTATGTGCCCTTGGAAAAACAGCCCCCAATTAATTCCTTGCATTGTTCATGTAGCTAGATTTTCCAATATTCTCATCATGAAAGAGCAATTATAATTCCATGATTTATATGAACGCTCTATTTGAAGCAGCTAGCCTTGCCCATTGTCAGTTGTCAGAGGAAAGGATAAACCATGAAAAGGCCTAATCCTGCTAAGGACAGAAGGCTTTAATGAGCAGCCTGTCTCAGGCAGACTCATGTGATACCTTGGCTGGGGCCGGACCCGTGCAACGTGGAGGTCAGCTCCTAATGGAGGGCTTTGTGGCTTCCCCTCTAGAGAAGGGTGGAACCCACTTGCATTGACCTGTTAAGTCAAGTCGCTCTCCTCTGACCCTCAAAAAAAAAAATGCCTGGATGTGGGAGATTGTCAGGCAAGCTACAGCACAAATGGCTGTGCCGCCTGCAGGCAATGAGACTCGCAAGAAATGAAAGGAGGTAAAAGAAAATGCCAGTTCAGAACAGGAGACTGGAGCCTGCGAAAGATGTAAATTCAAAGCAAAAGGAGCAGAACTTTAACCTATGGGCTATTATGCACCAAGCGCAACAGAGCTGCCGCTTGGAATTGAGACACAAAAGGAAGTTCAGGCCAGGGGCATTTAACCAATGGACATCTAGTGTATCAGATCCCAATCTTAATGACATCAGTGACCGAAGCTTTGCAGAAACTCTGATCTCTGGTGGCATAAAGAAAAGGGTTATGACTAGAAGGGATTAGTGATATATATATGGAAAAAAACTGGAGGAAAAAAAAGACAAATATGAAAAAGAAAGCATAATAAAAAGAGGTTATGAGAAACCAAGGAAATATTATTGCTGGACTTCAGCAAAATGCAGAGGGGAGGGAAAAGTCGTGCAAATAGTCATGGGATTGCAAAGTCAATAATACATGCAATCTTCACAGACAGAAAGCTATAATCAACAAGAATCCATATTGAGGGTGAATGCCATAGTTTTTCAAAATGTCACCAGTGTGTGTTTGCAGAAGGGCAGAAATGACATGAAGAGCAGAGAGGTGAGTGGCAGGAAGAGAGGGGAAGGTTGATTTTGTGTGGACGAGTTCCAGGACACCAAAAAACAGTCAAAGTGCAAGGCCGGACTAGGAGTGCAAACTTCCTCAGCCTGTCCCTGCAGAAAAACCAAGAGGAGTCAGCAGCACCTGAGGAGAACAATCCACTTAAAATGCATCAGTTAACAAGACAGTAGGCAGACTGGATTGCTGAAATGTAGAAAAAAAGATTTGTGAAGACACTTTAAATCGACAGTTTTAGCAATGATAAAAGTGCCTTTTCATTTTTAGTGTAGTCTTACAAAATACAATACACCCGGAAAAACACAGTGCTCCTGAAAACTGGGTGATTGAGGAGGAAGTGGGGTTTCTGTGAATATGAGCACTTAAGGTTGTGTCATTTTAAGGATATAGATATTTTCCATTTTCAACTCTGACAAAAAATGCTATGAAATAGAGGGGCCATTTTTTTCTTTTCGATTTCAGCCACATAAATCCATTCCATTCTTCTTTTCAGGTCTTTTAAGTCATTATAAATGTTTTCTCTTTCCCTCTCTTTCCCCTTGTCCGTATAGCTTTAGTTTTCTTGAATAAAATAAGTGGAGATTTGCTGGAAATCAGTGGCTTTTGTGTGTGGCTGCAGGAGCATGGTGAAATGTTTGGACACTAATACCCATTCATTTCGGTAGTGCCATAAATAAAAGCTGCCAGCTATGCGGCTGCCGTGAAGTGGTATACTCTGGTGCCCAGCAGGACGTCCTGTTCACATTAGCACAGCAGGGAAAACTGGCCAGAACAGCCAGACAACTAAATCAAGACATTGTCAACTTCTGACAAAATTGCTATGGGGGAGAGCTGGTTTTAAGAGGGTCTGTGCATGTCTGGCTGTATGCAAGTTACATTATACGTGTGTTTTTGTAAGACACAGACAGAAACTATTGGCAACACAAAAAATGACAAAGCAGGATAGACATGGGGGACATTGGTATATTCTTACAGATTTAGAATATTTCAAAAACCAATTTGTACCTAAGAAACACCATGGGGTTGACTTAATAGGGAAGTGTTGCAGAAATAAAGTATTTTCTGAAATAAAGCTTAATCCAACACAACCACTTGTCTCCTTTTGTGATTTTCTCTCCTCAGTCAGTTCCTAAATACTCATCAGGATCAATTTGTCAGCATGTTCTAACACTGTGGAAGCTCTCAGACTGGGAAATGTTAGAAGTCATCATAAAAAAAACTCTTAAAAAAAAAAAAAAAAAAAAAAGAGTTGGCATCTTCCAAGTTTGTCTGCCTAATAACAAGAACTAGATTGTATTTTAATATGTAAATATATACAATTGATGCATATTGATTTTGAATGCCTGGACCTTTTCTGCCAATAAATCAAACATTTAAATACCAACAAAACATATTCCATGACTCACATCTTTACACATTCATTCCCATAAAAAAAAAAAAAAAGATAAAAAAACATCTGCTGTAGATTGACACAAAACACACCCACTGTGTGCACATTCCTGGCCTTGGGCTTAATTTGCAGGTGGTCCACAGAGGTTAACTCTTCAGGAGTGCAAAAAGTGTTGCAGGTTTGAAATAAAGTCCTATCATCAGTGGAGGCCTAAATGCCAACAAGACCCAGACAATGACAACCTTGACCTCTGTTAAGTACAGAGCACAGCAAGAATCCTTGGATATGCTGCCCAGAACTGTTTGGGGAGAAGAGTAATGCTGCGCCAGGGCCACATCTGGGCCACGCCATGCCTGTGGGCCTGCCATTTTGATTACGGGTAAGTACACCTTTTAATATAGTTTGAAAATAAAATAAAAGACAGGGTGGTGTTTCCATTCATATATATTTGCCCAATAAAGCCACTTGATTACAGTGGTTAAACACCTCCCTACAATAGGAAAATTAACTATTATTGTGCATGGCAGATCCAAAGGTTTGACACTGCCACATTTAATTGGAATGAATATGTATCTCCAGACATATTTAATCTTGTCCAGACTGCCTCCTCTCTTTCTGTCTTCAGTGAACTGATGTGAGGAGTGTTCCCTCTTTCTGCAGGCTCTAAGCTAGTCTTTGCTGTTGGAATCAGTAGACCTTGAAAAAACACACCAGTGAATCCGTCACCATCATCTTTCCTGGGAAAAAGCTGGCTGGCCACTTCTAAAGCTCCAGTGACCCAGGGCTTGAACCCTGATGCTCCCATTCCCTGCCTGGTGCAGCCACTGGGAATCTATGACCTCAAGTTCATCAGGAATCACACTTGCGTGGCTCTTTCAAAAGCAAAGTCTTGCTCTGTCGTGTATTTGAACTGCTCTGTGTGTCCTCCACTGGCACAATTTTCTTGATGACATTCCTTCTTTGAAATGTATTTAATGTTAAAGAAGACAAATGTGTCATAGCAACGCCTTTAAAATTACCTTGCTACTAAACACTGAGAAATTTCCATGTCAAAAGCAGATCTGGAAAAAAATTAGCAGTTATGATACTGTAATAGCTTCCTTGTTGCCGCTCAGCCCAGATGGGTCTTAATTGGTTGGCAAAAGGAGCAAGGGGTCTTTCTTTAAGGCATGAGTGAGTGTGTGATTGTTGCTGCTGAATTGTTACTGTGAAAGGCCGGCTGCATGATGTGTAGACGGAACAGTGTGAGCATAGGTTACACAAAGAAACCACCAGCCCTACACACTGTGGTCCTGTTATAGGGGGTTGGGGGTGGGGTGTAAAAAAATGACTGCTTGAAATACAGAAGGGACATGTAGCGAATAAAAGTGATGGTAAACAGACAAATAAGTATGAGCTGGAAAAAATTCTCAATAAGTACAGTTTGTTCAAACAATTATTTGTGTCGCATACAATTTTATCTTTTTGTCAAAAAGACCAACCACAATGCAAACTTTATATTGACTGTTGTTAGAGTTAGGGCTCTCTGTTCTGTTCTGTTGCAAATTGGAGTAGGAGAGATCATATCCCTCCAGTTTTAGCTTCTCTCCAATGGCTCCCTGTCAAATTAAGAATTTAATTCAAAATATTACTTCTAACCCACAAAGCTCTCAACAACCTAGCTCCATCTTACATTACAGATCTTGTTGTTCCATATTTTCCTAACAGAGCACTTTGCTCTCAGACTGCATGTTTACTTGTGGTTCCTAGAGTTTCCAAAAGCAGAATGGGAAGAAGATCTTTCAGTTATCAGGCTCCTCACTTGTGGACCCAACTTCCAGATCCTGTTTGTAAGGCTGACACATTGTCCAGTTTTAAGACTGGGATTGAGATTTTCCTTTTTAATAAATCCTATAATTAGGGTTGGTTTGTTATGCTGCCATAGGCTTAGACTACTGGAGGACAAATTAACCTCCGTAAATTAATTGTTAAAATTGAATAGTTTTCATTTGAAACTATTTCTATTTATATGATTCTCATCCTGCCATTGTGTATCTGTTCCTACCAAACACAGCCAGTCAAAGCAGATGGCTGTATGTCCTGCTTCTGCTAAAGGTTTCTTCCTCACGAGGAAGTTTATCCTTTCCACTGTTGCCTTCATGCTTGCTCAAGATGAGAGTCTGCGAAGAAGTTTGACTTAAAGCAGCATGTTATTAACATGCGAAATAGAAAATATTGATGTTTGCTGGTTAAAAAATTAGGTTTTTAATTTTTAATTTTTATTTTTTTGCTGCATGATGCAACAATGACATCCACCACCATTAATAGCATATTCTGTTGTTCCAAGCTATCAAATCATTGTGTGAAATTGTTTTTTGTATCTTTATGGATGGTGAAAGTTATTTTTGATACATTTTAATAAAGTCACAAAAGTACATAACTAAGTATGAATTCATTAGGTTCTGTTATTTTTTTGGTGGGTTAAAAATAACTGACCATGGTTGAAATGTTACATGTGGTTCATTAGCTTTCTGTAGTTTTGTGAATGGATCCGTAATCAAATTCAAATTGGCACAACTAAGAATTGAGTTGAGACAATTAAATAAACAATGTAAATGTAATTGGTACAATGATGAAATGATATGTGGGACAATTGAATGGCAAACCATTGAGAAAACTCAAAATTCTTAATGCAAAAGGTTGCTTTTTTTTTTATAAACTCAATTATTCTTTTTGAACAGTGTACATCTCATATAAATACTGTTATTAACTTACTTTTTATGTATATGAATGTTTCTGTTTAGTGCCCTGAGATGACTTCTGTTGTGACTTGTTGCTATATAAATAAACTGAACTGAATTGTTCATCTTTTAAAGTTTTTTCAAGAATATACCTTATCCCTCAAACAACTCTGCCTTGACCACCTGCATCTTTGCACGTATTTCTGAACTAATGCATTCAAGTGAGCTATCATTGCTAAACAAAACACTATGGGGCCTTGAGAAGGGAGCCACAACCAGCAAAGATAAAGACCTAACACTTGCACAGCACCTTCTAACCGTGTGGCTTTATGAGCAAACGTGCAAAATTAAGTTGTGTCAAAATGTCAGGCCAAGTGAGAGGTTGAGGTAGACATCAAATCAACAGCGGTCCAATACAGGATCCCATTATCAGTGACACTATACGGGTGCCCCGCAGCCAAAAGTACTCTGCTCTCGAGAAGTTAAGGTGTTGCTTGATTCATTAGTGCCCATGTCTGAACCAAGGTGATGGCTCCCTCATCGTCCAAATAGAGGGTGAAAAATGGAATGTCTTTTCTTTCTGTCAACACCGTGTCACTTTAATTTCTTTTTCTGACGACCAGTCTTGACACCTGGAAAGGTTTGACCGAGCACTGTAGCGAGGGATCATAGGAGAGTCCTATTTAAAAAGGGAGGTTGACACTGTTGACATTTTGTTCTTGTTCTTCTTTGCAGCTTCACCTTTTCTTGTAATAAAAAAAGGAAAAAGAAAATATTCTTTGTCTTTAAGGTAGATAAGGCATGCACTCTTTGAAAGATTAGATAAAGCAGATAATGACCAATAATATATATTTTTTATTTTAAAATAATTTGGCATGGCAGTGAGATTAGCATCTTTGTGTTTGAAAGTGATCAAAGATGGTCAGTTAAAGAGTTTGAGATATTAAAATATTGAAGTAAATTAAATTAAAGATGTAATCTAAGACATTAAAGTGAGACTTATTTAGACAATTCATTTAGTCAGAATATGTTGATCTTACAACTAACAAACATTAAAATCAAAAAGTGCTCTATATTATTATCTAGTTTTTGTGCTGAAGTATTTACTGTATGAAATCACCCATAATGCATGTTAAACTGTAATGGCTGTCGATGGATGCGCAGCACTAATAATGTAATGTGCCCCTCCCTAAGGGAGCTGATCTCCTCATCTGGGTCATGGTGAGTATTAAAAGGGTTAAGGGTGCACGGTAAATTTATTGTGGGTCTTCCAGCACCAATGGGCCAGAGCACTAATGGATGACCTTGGGGTTTGGCTGTTCCAGACTTGAGGAGATCATGTCTCACCACCTCCCTACCAGCAGGATGACCTCGGTCCTCTTTGCCCCAGCCTCAACCTTTAACTCAGTGATCTTTGACCAAATTATTAAGCAGACACCTGCTTTCCTGTGTATGGTCAGAGCAGGGGGAGAGCTCATTCTGGGACATTGTCTCTAATTTGATGTAGCTGTGGGATGCAAATGATGTAAATCTTGCTATAGATAAAATCATCACTCCTTCAGTATGACTTTCACTTGATGCACATATATATACAGTAGCCTTAAAACCTTAACTTCTTGTACTTTAAGTCCAATGCTATTGTTTGAAATCATAAAAAGGCAACTGATTTATTGCAACATTATAAGTATACAATGCTGCATATAATTTATACAGACAGGTCCCCAAAGCAGGGGACAAGTATTTGCAGTAGATAAAGTTGGGCCCTACGGCTACTGACTCCAGTGCAATTGCTCCCGTTATTATGATACATGTTCAGTGTCTTTCAGGTACAGTTCTGCAGAGCAAAAATCTACAATATTATGACCTGCAATTGGTTTGATTGGATTTTTTTTTTTTTTAACGAATGAACCCCATCCAATTTCCTTCCCCTTCTTTCAACAGAAGTTAAAGATAAATCACCATTACAAACCATTTTCATTGAATAAAAAGAAAAGGAATGAAGACACACATAAAAAAAAAGAAGATCTGAAATGTATACAGTTGTTTTCCTGTGATCAGAAGATGCAAAAATTAAAATATACATGCTACACATATTAAACCATTAAAAGTGGAGGAGAGACATGAACATTTTGCGACTGTGCCAACTTCAACCAGCGTAGTTTTCCTTGTCAAGGGCACGAAGACACAGGGACCTGCCCCAAAGACTGCTATGGACCTCAGGGACGCCCGAGTGTCACATTTGAGGTGGAAAAAAGAAAAACGAGGGGGAAAAAAGGCTGCCATTAAGGTATAGCTGGGAAATGACTCTGACCCAGCTCTGCCATCTTGCATTGTCACACCATCTGCACAAATGTGAACTTTGCCTTGAAATCCTGGCTTCTCAATTAACATGTCCAGCTGGGTGGAGAATTCCGTCAGCTCCCTAATATCATTACTGCCACAGCAGACTGTGATATAAATATTAAAAAAAGTACCCAGAGCTCTTTGCTTGCTATGAGAGAGCTTCAGCGTTTTTAGGTTATAATGAAGTGCAGCCACACATCAGGGTAACTGCAGAGCGTGCAGGCTTATTAGGGCTCCTTTAGACCTTAAGACAGAAAGGATAATCTCTTTGGCCATCTCCTTTTTGTTTTGACTCTGTTTTTACTGAGGAGGAATCTTAGACACCTACATGGTGAAACAGCACATCCTGCAATGCTCGACAGTGGCAAAGACTCAAGCCTCTTTAAGATATTTTAGCGGACACAGACAAAGAGCGTTTACAAAGCATCGAGTCTTCTTCCAAAATGCAAGCTGTGTGGTCTTTGTGATAGCCCCATTACAGCTTGAAGGACTCTCACTTTAGGCTGCATGGCTGTGCGTCCCTGTGTGTGTTTGCTTGCATGGATAACTGTACTCTCCAGGAAAAAAGAGATCTTAAGAGGAAGTCTTTGAATGTAGGACATTGGCGCTGTCGTAGCTAATCTTCCCCCACGGCTTTACAGACGGCTGTGGATTTAGGAGTTGGCATCATAACTGACCAGTGCTGTTTGATTAGATAACAGGGGATCTACTGCAGGCATCAGTGGTCCACCATGCTGAAATGAAGCAGTGTGCACTCTTCCTGCTCTCCTTAGAACACAATGGGGGTAATTCTTTTACAGTCTGATGCCACAGGCTGCCAAACAGCGTCCGTCACAGCTAAATCGTGATCTCTGCAGCACCATGAGTAGCAGCAGTTTGTAGCAGATGTTGGCAATTGGCTGTTACTTTGACCATCTCAGGTTGTACCCTGAAGCTCTCCTTGAGACTCGGGACTGCATCCACTAATGAGCTGCCAAAAAGTATAGGTGGACAATAAAACAACAGCCAGACCCAAACAGTTAATAATGCAATAAATATGTTACAGACTTAGAACGAGTCAACCTGTTGCCAGATGTAGAAATTCACAATGGGTGAACACTTGCTAACAATATTAAAAAATGGTGTAATTTGTTGCAACAAAGTAACTTGCTTTTGTGGGTTAAAGGATTGTTCTGAACTTATTTCTTTGGATGTATTTTCATTGTCAGATGCTGAGTAACATTCATACCTGTATTTATTCATTCAACCTTTATTTATATAGGTTAGTCTCATTGAGCCTCGAGGACTTATTGACAAGAGAGACCTGTTTTAAACAAAGAGCACAGATGAGGTGCAAACAATAGACAACCGTATAAAAACATATAAAATGAAAATAAAATGAAAATAAAATGAAAGAATTTGTGTAAAAACTAAACAAAAACAGCTACATTATAAAGTAATGTAAAATACATGCAGTCCTCGAGTTAGGGGGGGGGGGGGGGGGGGGGGGGGGGGGGGGGGGGGGGGGGGGGGGGGGGGGGGGGGGGGGGGGGGGGGG
>JARVLU010000002.1:22517053-22527076 GCA_031762415.1 Simpsonichthys santanae | reverse complement strand
CACCCCCCCCCCCCCCCCTATTCTTTTCAACATTTTGATTTTGTCTTCAAATTCTATTTTGTGTGCCAGCAATAGTAGTAAATAAGAAAATTGTGCCTTGTCCTCAGACTGTTTGGGACTTTTGAGGGAAACTACGTGCAACAAAGCAGACAAAGTGCTCATCTGGTCTCGACATCGTTCTCCCGACTCATAAAAGATTACATAAACATTTATATACGTTAGAATAAAATTGCTTGTGTATTTACTTCTTATCAACTCCCCGGCAGATTTGTGATTCATAGGAGTCATTTAAGTGATAATGCACTCATTCAGTCCACTAACAAACCCATAGCTCCTGGTTATCAGCGCGTCGGCATTGTTGCAATGCTATTCGACAAACAGGAGGCAAAAACTCGAGATGGTGTTGATTGATAAATTGACAGGTTAATTTTCAGTCGGATAATGAGACTAAGACCCTGAAAATGCCAGAGAGAAGTCCATGGCCCTTTGCTCTTGCATGCAGTGCCATCTATCTATTGCTGGTAGAACCGCAGCTGAGAGCAGGTTCACCCAGGCCCTGCCAAATGTCTACAAGGTTCATATTGCATGAAATAAAGAAAACCTACAAACTCTCATTAAGTTGAGACTTTAACAACCTGCACTATGTCCTGACTATCAAATAACTAGATGTTGTCTGATGTGCAGCTGTAAGATTGAATAACAAAACAACTCTGCATATAATATAATTACAGTTTTTCTACAACTCTACTATTAATCTGATTTATTTTTTTATTTTTATTAAATCTTCATGTTTTTTCTGCTATAAAACTTTAAATGTTGACAATTCCTTGGGAGTGAATGCACAGTTTGCAGACAATACCGTGCACAATGATTTTGCAGAATATTGTCAGTTTTAGAAAGTGCAATTAGCAGAAGTGCGCGTCCCCGGTTTTACAGAAACAACCAGACAATCCAACTTCCAAGCTTAATTAGAGGGCAAACTATTAGAACAGAAGAAAGAGTTTAACAAGGGGTCAGAAAGGTTTCCGTGTCTTACACACATTTCCACCGCTCGTCACCGCAACGTCAAAGTCTGCAAGCACTCTAATTAAGTCTCCACCGAAGTTAGACAGAATGAATCAGCACACAGAGTAAGAGCAAAGCTGCTGTACCTGTTAGTAAATCTGACAACTTTGTTCAGTGCTGGAAGTAAGTCAGGACAAAAACACCCAGGATTAGTGAACAGGAACACATCCTCATGACTTGGACAGAGAATTAAATAAAGTTTGCCCAAGCACTGATAAAACTCCATAAAACAGCCTCTTGGGCTTTAAATAAATTGTGGTTGTTAAAAGGACAAAAATAAAGTTTTTTTTTTTTCTAATTGTTTTATTATTATTAACAGTTTGATGCTCGCACGTTTTATGGAATTTATAAAGTTGCATTATGATATGCCTTAAAAGTCGTTTTATTTTACAAAAAAAAATACTTATTTATATATAAAAATAACTTTATATTTATATTCAACCAATTGTATATACTATATTAGTAGTGTGAAGATAATTTATGTTACACATTTGGATTTAATTGTGCTGTTGTTGTTGTTGTTTTGTTTGATTGTTTTTTTTTTTTTTAAAGAATGTGACAATTTTAAAATCATCTCCTTAAAATAAAAAGGGAAAAAACTATTTATGTGGCATAGTAAGTGTTAAAGATGGAGCGGTTTTATTTAGCTTGGTAATTTATCCATAGTCATGGATGAGTACCACACTCCATGTTGCCATGGATGCAAAATTAAAATAAATAAAAAAAAATTACACAACTTTGCCTTCTCGACTCTACTATATTTGTTCGATGTAAACATAGCAGTGTTACTCCATTATATTAACAAGAACAAAAATAGACGTGCAGCCGAATCTTGTAGCAGCAACTCATTCTCTTGTATTCAAACATGAAAGCAGGTCAGGACAACACGTTCTGAACCAAATGCAAGTTTCAAAAACAACAAGGAAGACAGAACCAACACATGGCAATATTTAAAATATTTAAAACGGAGAGCGACAGTGAAGAGAGGAATTCCTGTCGTTGTGTTTCTGTAAACGCTGTTGATCACCAGTAGCTGTGTGGGCACAAACTACGGGTGCCTCACTCCGCCCATTCGTTTGACCGGAGTTTGGAGCTCTGACAGACAGCACGGGAACGAAAGGCAGGGTGCAGAGGACACATCTTGGGGGATTCACCTCATCTGAGGCTCCGAAGCGCCCAACAGCTTGATCCCGTGTCACTCGGAGGGCAAGGCTCGGCTCTCCCTTGATTTGCTTTTGAAATCTAAACGTTTAATTGTGGTCAATGAAAAAAAGGGTTCAAGCAAATGAAGGTTGAAGAATATGAGCAGAGGGAGGGGCCGTTTCAGAGTGTCAGCCTGTAAAATGAGTACGCATAAGAAGCAGGAGGGAGGAAAAAAAAAAAATCAAGAGGGAATAATGAAATTAGGGATGGGGCGAGAGATGAAGAGAAAGCAAGGGCAGCAGAACTTGAAGCACTGACCCCTATCGTCCACGGTGAAAAGGAAGAGATTAGAAAGTGTTTCATGCTAATTTCCATGGAGATTTCTGTAATTTCTCAAAAATTACTTCTTCCCCCTTTGATTTTTCCATACTGCCTGGCCCCCTGCTTGTGTTGCCAGGGTGGTCTATTCTATCACGCCTCTGCTTCTGTGGGCCCTTCGATGGCCCCTCGCTGCGTTCAGCCGTCGTGAAATTACTGAAGCAGCGCTGACGTCTCTATCAGCTCGCGCCACTGTCGTGCCCTCTCCCAACCCGTCACAATCGCCCGATCCCTTTCCCCCCCGCCCTCAGCCTTGCATCCTTTCTGCACCCACCACCAACCCACCCTTAGAGCAAACTCTAACAGATCTGTCAGATGATGGCTTCATCGGTTCACACGGCTCCCCGCAAACTCACACCGGTCTTCTCCGCGCTCTCATCCCTCTCAGAGACCTACACCTAAAGAAAAAACTCTACCTCCCTCCAGCTCCCACTGTAGACATCTTCACCTATTGCAATCCCTCAGCCTTCACTCTCTCTGCCTCATCCTGGTTTGTGCTTTTTCCTGCCACATCAAAGGAGAACCAGGGGTCACAGAGCCACAGGCAGAGAATATAAATGCAGCCAACTCCATGGCAGTATAGGAAATCAATCCTCTAAAGATAGCTCCAGAAACTTTATGAACCCATCGTCGGTCTCTGATACATACAGTAACATATAGGGGTGTTTTGTGCATTGTATATTGTGTGTTGTGTGAGTCTCAAACCAACTTCACAGCACCTAACTTTTTTTTTAAACCACATTTACCAAATGGAATGGTATACTGTAATAAATTTCATTCATATAGGTGTAAGAGTACCTAATACATGTTTTCTAATTGCATCGTTCAAATCGTTAAGAGAAACTCTGTATGGGATGAGGTGGTAAACACACAGAGAAAACTGTAAATAGCTTTAGCAGAAATATGTGAACTTTTCGTGGAAATAAAACCTCAAACCAGTAGTTTAAAGGTGATTCTTCCTTCGATATGCCAGTCAACTTTGTCTTCAGCTGATGGAGTGGGAATGTCCTGCCCGTGGTGGCACCGTATCTGACTCAATGACAGATTTAAAGAAAACAAATGGACAAACGTGACATGGAAAAGCAGCTCCAACATTGTTGTAAATTCAAACAGTCTACAGGGACGACTGAGAAAACCAGCGTGACAGCCAGACAGCGAGGATTGCGGCGGGGTTGGACGGCTCAGTGCGGGGGCGACCGGCTCCGGTTGCTTAGCATTAGTATTAGATAAACACTCTGTCGGAAGATGTCAACGTCTCCATTAATGCCAGAGCTGCCACACAGGCTGGAGTTGAGTGACACAGTGTTTTGTGCAGTGTGACAGGGGGGTTGCGAATGCTAACTCTCTCTGGCTACATCTCTGAGGCTGGCAGAGGCAAACCCTGCCGACACCTGTGAGTGCAGAAGACCTCCGCTTTTGACACTATGAGAGGGATAGCATGGTCCTGTCATGCTTATCCTGGTAAACAAATTTAATCCGTTTGCCAATAAACTGAATTTAAATGCAATCTGAATACTGTATATCATTGGAGCAATAATTTAATTCAGTTCTCAAAAACTGAATTTGAGATTTATTCAGAGATGGTGGAATATGAGGGGGGAGGGAGCTTTAAAAAAAAATCTTTGCTCGCTATCACTCTGTTCTAACCACAAGCAGATTAGCCTCCTCTGAAAGTGTGGCTACCTCAAAAGGCTTTGCCGTAGTCTTTACAAACCACAATATGAAAGCTGTGTGTTCAGCACAAGGCTAATGCACTTAAAGCCAGCCACAAGCCCACATGTTCAGCCACAGAATGAGCAGGATATGGGTTTTTCCATGCTTTCACAGGCTCGGCCATGACCCTTCCCAGTCAGTAATTACACTGACAACACGATGCCCAGTTCAAAATACTGAATGTATTTTGTTTGAAAAAAAAAAAAAAAGTATAGATGAAAAATGTAACATCAGGGGAGACGGTGGTCGTCACCAAAACACAATGTTTCTGCCGTACAGTCAAATAACAATAGGTGACAGAATTTCAAAGTAAAAGCATGGATCACTTTGAACAGTTTCTTTTAAATTTTTAACCACACAAACCTGCAAGAATTGTTTTCCCTCGAATTCACGACCACAAGTCAAAAATATTAAGAATTTTAAAAAATAGCAAATTTACATGAATCAGATAAAAACAACAGAGTACTTTTCATTCCTGGAAGATTTTCGCTTTCTCAAAAGGCAGGGAGAATTAAACTGCCTTCAGCTCAATGGCTCCACTGGTTTCTGAGCTGCAGAGCTGTTCTGCCGGCTGCAGGGCTGGACAGTGTACAACACCCCCCCCCCCTCCTCCTCCTCCTCCTAATGCCCTGTCCATTGATCTTTCCCGTAACTACAGCTCCACACAGAAACCCACACAATCTGTGCAGAGTAGTGCTCCTAGGCACCCCCCCACTTCAAAAGGTGCATATTTACTCTTAGAAATTTAGAGAAAGTGCAGCTGTGGATGCATCTTCTAACCCCGCTCAATGATAGGGCTGGTCCTCCTGACCCCCCCTGTCCTGCTGGCTAATAAAGTGCTTCTTAGGCTTGCTGGTTTCTCTGGAAGCCTTATGAGGTTGTTTCAAACTAGCACTTAGGTTTGTTCCCATTGTGTCTTGGTGAAAATTGATTTTTAGAGGAATGCTTCTCTTATCCATCAACTTATTTTGCTCAAGACTTTTGTTTTAGTCCAAGACATTTAATGATTTAACAAATAATTAAAAGGCTATTTTGCGAAGATCCACGTTGCGGAAAAAGGATCAAGTGGATGAAGATCTGAACAACAAAGTTCCATAAGTTTTAAAGTAACTGGGGTTTTGTTAAAATGAGTTTAAACGTAATTACATCCAGACAATAGTTGGGTTAGTTTAGTTTAAATAGTGATGAACTTCAATATCTTCATTTCCTATTTATTGTACTTTGTGAAAAAAAAATAAAAAAAATAAATAAAAGTTATCCCAGAATCTTCAATTAGGATTTTTATTTCTTAAGAATCTACAGACGCATGACAACATTTTCTCTCTTCTTGTCTGACAAAAGTTTTTAATGCCGGGACACACATTATCATAATTGTCATTGTCAATTTTCAAAAACAAATGTGTATTAAAACAGTAGCGTAATCGGGCCTTCTGGTGAAACTCAGACAATCACAATCTTTTGTAATTACGGCGGTGATATTTTAATTGCCAGTGATTCAAGCTAATCCATGCTGACTCCTGCCCTTTGCAACAATTAGAAAAAAATATATGTCAGTTGGGATTTCGCACTTTATAGAACTTGAATGTGTCTGCAAAGTGGCGCTGTGGGAGATTTACTCAAAGACGATGACATTTACAACTCAAATTTGGAAGAGCGGCCTTTATTTTGCGCTCAGCGGGAAAACCAAAGTTTTAAACGAGTGCTACAAAGGTCTAAAACAATTTGCACATCTGCACGGAAACAGCTCGCGATGTATCATTTATTCTGCATATATTATAACAGTTACAGCTAAAAACACAAAAGTTTTGCCCAAGAAAACCATTTCTTCAACATTTGCATTCATGGATGCATTCGTACGCCGAGCGAAGGCAGCTAGTGACCTCAGGACTGCGCTGTCTGACATTCATCATTTGATTGTCACTTCGTAGGTAAGTGTCTTCCTAACCAGACTGCTCCTCATAGTGTTGATTGCATTCTTCAAATGTGCCACAACAGTGTTAGCTCTCAAAACAGTGAAGAAGAAGAAAAAAAAAATCCTGTTTCAATGTCATTAATCCCAACTTGTTTGGACTCTTCGCACCGGCTCTCCCACACATCTCTGCTTCTCCCCATTTCCTCTCAGCACATACTACCGCTCTCACTCTCTCTGCCTCGCTAACATGTTGACAGCAGTTTGTTAGTAGGTATCAGTTTTCAGCGAGCAGGCTGAGAGGGAGAGAGGGATGTGGTAATCATCTCTATCTCCGGCTGCTTGGCAGCGTTCCCCCTCGGCATGCTGGCAGACACTTGCCATTGAGCGGCTGTCAGGCAGAAAGGGTGTGGGATGTGGGCTCGAGCTGCACAGGTCACGGTCATTTCTTTCCAAAAGCCACTGAAGCTAAAACCTTAAGTGGCATTTGAGCTACCTGCACTGTCAGTTCTGACACTCGCAACACTAACAAGGAGACCACCGGTGGAGAGTCAAACTCGATTATGCCTCCCTGGTGGATTTCCTTAATATATCTTATCCTCTGCCAGACTTGTTTTTCTAACAGACAGCACATGCTTTCAACGTTACGAGAGTTGTTCAGTCCATGTGTATGGAAGTGCTCTGTGCAGTATTTACAACCCATTATAGAAAAATGAATATTGGAAATTGCTATTAATGATGGAAAAACATGTTTAAATTAATTAGTGCTCTTGGTTGATGCGGCATTTAATGTCATGACAGGATTGTTGCACCCAATGCCAAAAGCTTTAGTTGTGTAGTAAATGTATGATGAAGTCAGCTGTATCACAGCCAGAGTGCGATAAAAAAAAAAAAAATAAAGAGTTTTAATTACACTTCAGAAATCTGCCTTGCTCCTCAAAGATTCACTTTATGACCCTGGATTTCTTTACTCGTTCTCTTGTTCTGCATTAATTGAATCCCGACTTTGGGTCATAAACCTACAATGGTTGTTTATGCAAAATGATGTGGGGGGAAAATAACCACATAATACCAACATAATAAGAGAAAAAAAAGATTGTTCATTTAAAAAAAAACTTTAGAGAAAACTGCGTGGTAAACTAGCCGACTTCTACAGCTGCGAATGAAATGCGCTTGACAAGTTCTAGTCTCTTAGAACATGGACTTGTGATCTTTAGAGTGATACCCTCAAGTTCACAGCAACAAATACCCTCCATCACTCAGGGAGATCCTAAGTCTCTCTGTTGGCCAATTACTGCTTTTCAAAAGCCTGGGGCACCACGGAAACTTTGACTTTTGGAAATAAAGACCAATCTGAGAGAGAAACATTGCAGCTATTAAAATCTTTATAATTCAGTAAATCACAAGTGATTTGTTTTGCCCCATGGCTTGTTCCGATACATCCTTGCTGCTATTGCAAAGGCCACAAGGTGACGGCAATTGAGGAGAGCAAGCTTATTTTTACAACTCTGCTAAAGAAAAGAAAAAAAAATCCTCTTTCTTCTTCTTTTGGAGTGCAGAAGGCAAAGATCTCTTCTGTGTCATAATTGCCTGAAGTTAGAGAGTAAAGGCTCTGGACTCCTGATGTTAGTGTGGGCCTTTCATCAGGGGGGTTAGAGTCAAAGGTGCTGCAAAAGATCAGGCACTCTGGAGGATCCAGCTCTGGTTTTATTTATGTAATGAAGGCATTTTAAGTATGAAAAGAGTGGGAACCAAATATATAAACACTCATCTGTTGTTGCCTCATTCCCGACTGGTGTTGTCACTGTCGGGTTACTTTTGTTGTTGACGACTGCAGCTCCTGCTGTTCAAAGCAGATTTACATTTTCTCAATTCTTTCTTTTTTTTTTTTTTTAGCTTCGGTATTAACCATGCTTTGTTGATTAATTTTGAAGATGGATTTTTAAATTAGCCCACTTATTAAAACAGTGGAAGCCAAAAGTGGTAGAGAGGATCATGCAATTATGAGTAAAATCACTCCAATTAAACAGTGCCATGTTAAGTTTGAGAGAACACACACACACTCAGCGTAACATAATTACAAACTGGGATGGAAAAATGAAAAAGACAACAGCGACGCTACGGACTGAAGCGTTCGCAGTTGATGGATTCTCGAAAAGCTCTTCTCTCCTCTGGTACTCGGGGTTAAGAATGGCTCTCCTCTGCCGCTGCAGTGCTCTCCCTCCCAACTGCCACACTCCCCATTCAGCTCCGCAAGGCCCTCTGGTGCTAGACAAGGGCCCTGACTGAGGACGCTTTGATGCTTCAGCCTTTAATCACCAGAGTATCCTTACAGCGCCAAGCTGATAGGCGAGTGGGTCGTAGGAAGGATGTCCCAACCATAAATCAGACTACAGGGGTGACAGGACGCAAAATAGGTGAATTGTCCTTGGGTTTGCGATGCTGGCGGCATCCCTTGTGTCCCAGAGTCACACCACCCTTTTTATTATTTGGGAGCAAGTCAAACGAATGCCCTACCAGTCATCCCCCACTCCCTCCCTCTCTCTCTCTTGTGTTTTCTCCCGTAGTCTTCGAGCCCAGACCCTGCTATGAACTGTTTCCAGAGTCAGTTACTGGTGTAATTGAAAGTGCTTTGTCATCGCTTTCAGCCAAACACTGATGGATGTGAAGTTGAATGAGGTTTGGGTTTTAGTTATACGAGCGCGCCCGTGTAAGATTTATCACCAGAGGCTTAAGAGGCTACAAGGGACCATTAAAGAACCACCACCATCTACATCACGGTGAATTGTTCATTATTATTCATTAAAGCAAAATGCCTTTAATATTTCTAGTTCCCCATGTGAAAACAAAAGAAAACAAAAAAAAAAAATGTATAGGCTTTATGATTTGGATGACCGTTCAAGACCAATGACTAAAAATGTTCCAGAGCCCAGTTTTTAAAGTAACCTAACAGTAAAAAAATCAAACGGGCTTAAAAATGAGCAGGCGTAATAGTTAATTTATGATAGTTTTTATTTTTATTTCATGTTATCGCGAGTATTTTATTAACCCTTGCTGGATCAACTTTGCACATTCAAAACCACATTAAAAAAAAAAGTCTTAAATTTGAATTGTAAAGTTTACCCTGAACATGCTGTCCGTCTCAAAACACACTTGAGGTTCTGCATTGTTTCCTAATTAGCGTGGTTTATGGAAAACCTATGAAACCATTCAATTTCAATTCGGATTCGACATCCACATGCAAAGCGTGGGAGGTGTGCTAGTTCTCATTGTCTCCCACTTATTACAGGCTGCCCCCAGCTGCTTGGGCTGTGAGGGTAGGATCCTGGCTCCGGTCCAGGACGACTCTGATCTGTGCCTCTTTGTGATTTGACGAGCAGAGCTTTGCTGGGCTGCTGTCCTAGAGCCATGTTGGAATACAAGAGCAGCAATGGAGGTGCAGAGGGACGTGACCTCGCTGTGTGATGTGAGTAAGAGTACGGGGCAAGAGTTACACATTAAGGTTGGTTGGATTATAAATAAAGTAGTGCGTGGTTTCTCAGCTGCAACCGAGAAACAGGAAAGGTGAATGCCAGCGCTCCCAGCACAATTGTAAATGGTGCCCTATCTGAACGCTGGCTCAAGGCTGCCAAGATAGCTGGGCCAAATGAAGCAGTTTTAGCAAAAAATAAAATTGCAATTAAAAAAACTAATACAGTATTTACATAATACAGTATTTTTTTTTAAACTTTCAAACTGAGCTTTTAGAGATTTTCAAATGTAATTTGTCCTATCAATCATTGCTACAGTTTTTTTTTTTTTTTTTTTTTTTTTTT
>JARVLU010000002.1:22505437-22516953 GCA_031762415.1 Simpsonichthys santanae | reverse complement strand
TCAATCAGTTTTTTTTTTTTTTTTTTTTTTTTTTTTTTTTTTTGTAGCGACTTCTGTGCCACTCTGTTTAACTTAGCTATCTAAAATAGGATTGACAGAAAACAGACAATTTTGCTTTCATCCTTGGTATAAACAGACCTTGGGGATATTTTCCCTGCTCTTCAACACTCCCCCTCCCCCCCAAAATTACTTTATCAGTCAGTCCCACCTGCCATTTGATTTTCAGAAAAAGCTCAAGCTGAAATACCTAATCTTAAATCCAGAATTGCTTTCCAAGCTTTCCCATAATCTTTGTCTTGTCTTTCTCTTTCTTGAACTTCATCATTCACTATCACACCATTTATCTTACCCGTGCAAGGCTATTGCCCTGTTCAGAGTGTCATCCAGAGGCTTATTTTAGTTTGTTCTGTGCTTGATATCTTTATAAGAAAACTTACACAAAGAATTATAAGGTGATGGTAATAGTGTGTACTGCACTACATCTGCAATAGAATCATAACCAAGTGAATAATTTAGCAAAATAAATAAATTGGAAAGGATCTTTAATTATTTAGGATGGCGCAGTTGGTGGAGCTGCTGCCTCTCAGTGAGAAGGTTGCCAGAACAAATCTCGGCTGGGGCCTTTCCGGGTGGAGTTTTCATGTTCTCTCCGTGCACACATTGGTTTTCTCCGGATACTCTGGTTTCTTCCCACAGACCAAAACATGCATGTTAGGCTAATTGGTAACTCTAAATTGTCCCTAGGTGTGAAAGTGTGAATGGTTGTTTGTCTCATTTGTTTCTATGTTTCCATGTGATGGACTGGAGACCTGTCCAGGTTGTCCCCTGCCTCTCGCATGGTGACTGCTGGATATGGGCACCTGTGGCCCACACAATCCAGAAATCCTGGTGGAAGGACAGCTTCTCGACCTCGCAGGAAAAAATAAAAAAATAAAAACTCAGCGGGTTGTTGTGTGATTGAAGTAAACACAAGCAAACATTATTAAGAACGTTGATTTACCTGCTGTAAATCAGCTGATTATCACGGAGTAAAGTCCGACATCATCCTCATCGACTCGGTTCTGGTCCACTCAGCGACTGGTGTGGAGCTTGTTAGATGAAGCGGGTCATGCTTGGTGTCAGATCTTTTGACTCTTATCCAAAATTCAGCTTTAACTTGTTGTTAAGTTGTTGTTAGCTGAACTTTTAGCCCAGAGGAAATGCATATGCCGAGGCAGCACGCATACGCATTAGGTGAAGGTACAAAATTCACAGCGCCATCTAACGACCCGGCATGGTAACTACAGCAGATTTGGGAGGGCGGGGGGAATTCCTGCGGATGCATGTCAACACAGAATTTGTCCGTGTCAACGCGGATCTTTTCCTCTAATTAACACACCCAAAACCTCTGTTTCCCCCCACTGTGTCCGTGTAAACAGGGCCTAAGGCTGATCACAGCCCTCCTGACATTGAGCAGCATATAGAATATTACAGTATTCTACTTGTGCCGGGGGACTGGATCTTTGGGATGAACCAGTTTTTGTCATAATGTATTTTTGGGTTTAAAAGCCACTAGGACATTGTGTTTAGAAAATAAACGTCTCAATTTCTCTGAAAATCCAGCAACATAAAGAATGACCACTGGTCTGGGTCTGAGTTCCTCTTTTGCACCTGATGGCTGGCTGGAGTCCTGTTTGGGTTTCTTCTCTGCTTTTAGGAAGGTCCAGCATCCCTACTAACTAACAGTGCTGTTATTGCTAGTATCATTCAGCCCTCTGTGAACAGCAAGCAGCCATCAAGGCAACCGCTCGTTAGGCTGATGGTCCTCCTTTTATCATGTGAACAACTAGTTCTGGCTGTCAGCAGCAAACTGGTTGATCCACTATGAGAAAGTGCTACTTATAAAATTGAGTTAATTACAGCTCCTCGGACTGATTATAGTCTTATGGATAAAAGATGAAACATTTAAACATTTTTTTAATTCATCCAGAGGAACTGAATTAACTTTGTTAGATACATTTAAACAACTTGTTGATGTAGATATAGGTGATGGTCTTTATATACATGTGCATATGTGTGTTCATTTGACTGTAGCATTAGCAAATTATTTCAAGAACCAGAGGATAGTTTTTAATGAAACTTTGCAAAAAGTAATCAGTGGATGTACAAGTGTTGACATTATGGAGTCAAACCAATTCCACATCCAGCTGATGCAAAGGGAAGCAAATCCTCCCCTGCCTATGTTGTTGCTCAGGAGGAACACACGTTTATATCCGAATTAAACAACATCTTTATTTTTACAGACTTCAAAATGTGTGCACAAGACAAAGTGTTAAGATTGTTCAACAACCTACATGCTTTCTACTTAAGTACATACGTTTGGGGATTTTTTTTTTTTTAATTTTCTATGTGCATATATCTTAATAATGCTTTTAGTGTGAGTGCCTCTGTTAAAAGCAAACACATTCACTCTGGTATTTTATTTAGGAAAACAGTGTCAATACTAGTTATGGACAATGAATAAGACACACGTTACACACGCCCAAAAAGAAAAAAAAAAAAACTAAATACACAACAATAAGAATAAACACGTTTCCTATCATCTTGTTAAACTTTTTCTACAAACCCAACTGCTTTTTAACAAAATAAGACAAAAATAATTTTAAGCCTTCTTTGAAAACATGCACATTAGCCACCACTTTCACATCAGAGATTTAGACTAAGATAATCTTAAATTGAAAAATAAAAGAATAAACTAATCAGTAGCAGATGTACATCCATTGAATACTTTCCAAAACGTTTAATTAAAATCCATTCAGTGGTTCACAATATATTTTGCAAACAGACAAAGTTGATTCCAAAGGTCAATGGCAACGTTTTAAACATATCTCGTACAGTCAGTAAGCTCTAGCTTAAAGTTTAAGTTGTAAATCATGTTCAGCTACTACTACATCAAATTTTATCTCAATATTTGTTGAAGTGACTACTTTGTAGCCATTTTTGTGTTTGCTAAGATTGCTCTGCTGGGGCAGCCATTTTGAATCGAGCTGAATCTAAAAATTAATCGGCTGATTCTCAACCCCAAAAAATCTTCTGAAAGTTTTATTAATCTCTGTTGTGTGATCAAACTAAACCCCAGTTTATCAGATCAAGTATTGTACATTGGTTCAGCCAACAACTTATCTGCTTGTATTTAAATATAACATAAACAGTGATTAGAAATATAGAATGGCTATACATCATTAGGTAACTTTTGTGTAGTAGTGATGTGAACGTGTAAAGGAAGGTATATGTTAGCATCAGTGGTGTAGTCTACATTTTTGTAGTGGGTATACCACGGTAAAGTTAGATTTACATTGGATATTGGACTCCGCTGAAGCCACGGAGCACGAATGTCCAATGTCCAATGTAAAGCTAACTTTACCGCAGTCGTTCCATATACTGTGCTTAGAAACCAAAGTACACAGGTTAGTACAATGTAATAAAATTTATAAACATGTTATAAAATTTATAAAACAGTATCAAAGCAAAACGTTCAATTATTAAGTAGTAAATACAGAATTATACAATAATTTGCTGGGTAAGAGAGTGTAATTAACAAATGATTCATACAGATTCTTACGGAAGCATTTAACTGCAGTTTAGTGTATTAATAGCACATACCTAATGATAATGTCATGTATTATTGGGCACGTTTGAGTGAGTATACTGAAATTCTTAAGCTTTTCTAGTGGGTATACTCCATATGCCCGCGTATCACGTAGACTACACCACTGATCAGCGTATCAGTTCTCCTTAACTGGTCTAAAAATCATACAGCGTATGTAAAATAGGGCAGGAAGACCCAAGAGTAAATTACAGCTCCTTGTGAGAACACTTCCTGTAACAGGCCGCCTTTAACTGTTGAGAGCAAAAACACTTCCAGTTAGTGAGAAAGAATGTCAAATCAGCATGTTTTTGTGATGTTGCTTTTACTTCTCTAATGTGAGTCCATGCGGGCAGACTGCTCGCAGACTCGGCCACTGGCTGAGGCCAATTGTCTGAGTTGGGCATCGGAGCACAAGACTCCCTACTTGGAGAGAAAGCGGAGAGAAAACCATGAAGGAGTTTCAGCAGCCATCCCTTAGACAGGAAGACTCTAGAGGAAACACCAGAAAGCCATTAACTAACCACAGAATTATGGTGATCTATTTGCTGGGATGGGCAACAGACAGCTAATGAACAAGCCTCAACTCCCCTCCATCACTATCTCACACTCACTCCACCCACACTCTGTCTCACACACACTGCATGTCCACACACTGAGAAGCAATCCTGGAAGAGCTTTTGCTTGTACAAGAACAGCGCTGCAGATTAATGTCTGATTCTGAAACCAGGAGGGAAAAAAATGTTATTTTGTCTCACTGGGATTCCACTTACCACCCTCCTATATCTAAAACGTTCTCATACCCATTTGAAAAAAACAAGTCCACCCCCCCCCCACCCCCATCCCAACCCCTAAACAACACATGCACACATCTCCTAATTAAGACCGAGGCGGTGGGGCTTTTTTGTGTCTGTGGTTATGCTTGCAACGTTAGTGTCTGGAGTGTGAAAACAGATCTGATGGAGCAGTGCCCTCAGCTCTCCCTGATCAGGCTCCAGCAGGTATCTTCCCCCATCCTCTCCATGATTGACAGCTCACAGGTCAGTCGCCCATCTCTCGGACTGTTAGAGGGTGGGCGGTAAAGAGATTTGGAATGCTTGGGACCCTGATTGCTTTATTGCTCGCCTGTCAGAACCATTGTACGGCTCTGTATTATTAGGGCTCGCCATCTCTCACCGTCTGGAAGGTGTCGCGTCCCAGCTCTGCATAAAGAATCACCACTCTATTGAAAACCCTCTTTCTTTTTTGGCTGAAAGGAAGAAAGCACAGATTTTTCCACACAATCTCCTGTACTGGTTTGTCAGATAATGCAACACAAGAGTCTCCAGGGAATGCTTTCGATGGGGCTGCTTTACACTCAAATGAAGGAGATTCAAGATCCCATTTGGCAATAATTTATCACAGCATCACCAATGATAGTCTATAACACTACACAGAAAGTACTCTGATGTGTTTATTTGGTGACTAATCAGCTCAGGTTTTTTTTATGGTGTGAACAACCTTTTGTTAGTCCAATTTTCACTCTTGGTATTGTTGATTTACTTTACAAGCCTAACTCTATGTCTTAAAAACCTCGTAAATAACTTGTGCCTGTAACTCAAGGCAGTATGAAAGGCAAAGTCATTAATATTTCAAAGACATATCACAATTCTACAAAAATTTGCCTACTTCTGATGTGGATAATGTTAACAGTCACATCACAAAACAATAAAAAAAACTAGCAAAAAGAAGGTGATCACCACAAAATATGAGAAACAAATTTGATAGTTTAGGTAAAAAGTGTTTTTTTTTTTTTTTTTTTTTTTTTTTTTATCTTTACATGTATGTCATTTGTGTATTACTAGAATACAGACCAAATAAGTCATCAAGTGGCCCTTGTGTCCATTAGATTTTGCCAATGGATTTTGAACCTTTTTTCATTATGGTTTTTGACGGAGAACAGTTAAGGGGTGATTCTAGAATCTGACATTTAGGGGTGCTTAGCCCCCCAGTGTTGACAATGGCTCTTGGCTTTAACAACGCAGGGGCCATTGGCATCAAAGGTCAGAGGTGGGGACTCGAGTCACATGATTTGGACTCGAGTCAGACTTGAGTCATTAATATGAAGACTTTAGACTTGGCTTGGAAAAATGTTGAGAGACTTGTGACTTGACTTGACGTTCACACGAATAACTTGAGACTTGACTTGGACTTGAATCTGTTTACTTGAAAAGACTTGATATTTTACCCTAAATCTAAAGTTTAAAACACATTAATAATGTGTTAATTTTCCCTCATTCCATATAAACAGATGCAGACCATTCCTCTCAGCACCACAGAGAGTTGTGACACTCTTTGAACCAGCCGATACGTGGTCACGTGGTTCATGCAGCTCTCAGTAGCTCCAAACAGCTCATCGCTGACGGTCAGTTTGAGCAGCTACTGGTGAGACATAACACAAAAACGGAGAAAACACTTCTGAAACACCGAGAATGAACTACATTCAATGCTGGAACATGACCCACGTGATTTCCGCATTCCATTCTTTCTATAGAAGTCTATGGTAGTGTCGCAACTGGCTCTGGTCCCTCTGTTTTTTCACACTCTGTACGTATGTGTGCATGGGCTGCAGTACAACCAACTTAACAAGATTTTTAAAAATCGGAAGAACAAACAAACGAACAAAAAAAGCTCAAGGCATCTTTATCTTTATCAGTGTGCGAAGGACTAGAGCAGAAGAACTTCACTGCAACCTTTTCAGATCCAGTGTACCTCAAACAGCTGCTTTGGATCCAGCATTTTCTCTGTTGTGGGTGGAACACCATGTGTTGGGCAGTCGAGACATGAAGACAGAGGGGACACAAAAAGTTAAAGGTAAAGACTATTTAGTGTACTTTTTTCTGTTTATTTATTCATTTATTTATTTATTTATTTATTTATTTATTTATTTATTTATTTATTGTCTAAAATTGCAATAAGGGCTCTTTTGCTGCTGTTAATTTGATGTTTTCTCAGATCTTATCCTGGAAGATGCTGCAGATCCTGAGAAGTCAGAGCAACCCGTGACTCCTGGTGATGAACATCAAAAGGACAGTGAAGATGGAGGACTGTTACTGTAAGAGGCAGAAGAAGAATGTGCAGACCAGTCCAGCACTGCAGCTCAGTCACTACCTGGATATTGCTGATGGACAGAACACTCTCTTGTTCTGAACAATGAACATGCAAACTCTTCCTTCCCTGTTTCATGTGGCCACCAGAGTTTTGGCAGTGCCTGCTTGCAGTGCTCCAGTGGAGCCAGTTTTCCGCTATGGCGGCATCATTTTACGGCCTCATCGAGCACAAATGACTGACAGACTTTTGGCCAGGTTGGTCTTTTGCAAATGCAGAATAGTTAAATGGAATATCTTAAGTTGCAGATTCCTGTTAATTGTTCAGTTCATGTATTTGTTTTATTTGTCTTGTGTCTCTCACACATGGACACATACAAACACATGTTCACTCAGTGACCAGATGAGAGAGGAAAGGGAAAAAAATGCTATTATGGTTCTTTGTATCATACAGTGACAATATCAGCACTTTTTGTCTGAACATGGAGTTCTACTTTTGACTTTTTCACTGAATGTTCTGGAAAATTATACTTTAAAGTATGACTGTTCTTAGAGCTAAGTTTAACTGAACTGTGCAATATAGAGGTGCAATTTAAATTTTTTTTAAATACTTTGTATGTTCAGATGCACATGTTTTATCGAGATTTGAAATAAATACAGATTTAAAAAATAACACACGGCCTATTATTTACATTTAACATACAATTGCAACATTGTAGAAAAAAAAAAAGACTCGAAAGGACTTGAAATTCCAAGTTTCATATTTGGGACTTGACTGTTTACTTGACTTGACCGTCTTTACTTGAGACTTGAATCTGGACTTGAGGATAAAGACTTGAGACTTACTTGAGACTTGAAAAACACTGACTTAGTCCCACCTCTGTCAGAAGTATTTGTAAAGTGGGGAGTTCACACTGGAGAGGGTTATGGACATCCTCCCCAGAAAATTTTGAATAAAGTAGATGCCATTTCCTGCATTCTGGTGTATTTTGATGGGTTTTTAAACATCTATGTTTACCTACGTAAACACTAGATTCAATAACTATTTTAGAGAGCTTGGCACAACAAGAAGTAGCACTAAGCTAGCAGCACGCAATACAGATGTGTTAGCTTAGATGCTACAGATGTAGCGCTCTGCTTTACATTACACAACCTAATAAATGCTTGGTACAAAATCAGTTTAGTGTCAAATGATCATAACAAACAAAGACTAAACTTGTGCAACCAAATGTTGCAACATAGCTTTATCTACATTTAAAGCATACAAAACAAAATACAACTAGCTTTAAGCATTAACTTTTAATTTAACAATTAAGCATACAATGTAATTATAACAAAACATGGATAATTTATTTCCATTTACCTTTTGTACATAGATGAACATGTGGTACTTCCTGTTTATCACTTGTATTCAACCGATCATGGGGTCGGCCGCAGGGCATTATCCAGCTTTTACATTTTTTTACAGACTTCATTTAAATTTTGGAAATACAGTATAATAAACTGTATTACATCCTCTAAACACTCAGGGTAACACTGTTTGAATTACATGTTCCCCACTGACAACATTTAACTTTTTTTTTTTTTCTGATGATTTTTTTTTTCATTAAATCTTGTGTCCACAAAGCTTTCGAATTACAAAACCCCGACAATGTTGTTGGGATGAAAAGGTGGTGCAGCTCTGTAGATGAGGAGCATTTCACTTTGAGACTAAATGAGGTCACTGATTGGTCAGTTGCTGACAAGCCTGCTGGACTGTCAGGTGGCATCAAGGATCCAACTTGTGAAAAAGAAAAATCATAGATTTTACTGACCCGTTTAAGAGTGTCATCATTTATTCCATATTTAATCCAAATAATTATATTTATATTTTGGTTAATCTAAGGTTTAATAACTGAGTTTCCTTACTAAATCCTAATAATGTAATGGTTTCTTTATTTTTGAGGAGTGCACAGTTAAATTTCCTTGCGCACCCCCTAAAAAGTGGTTAAAATCACCACTGGTTATAAGTATCAAGTGCATTTGGATAATCGATCAATAATTAGTTGATTAGTTAAATGAGATATTAGCTGACCAAATGAAAATAAATCTATTTTAGGGCAACCAAACCACTTCTCTCCACTATGTACTTTACCACAACTATTTAACTTGTTGTTTTCAGTAATAATTGCTGATGTGAGAGGGCAGGTTCAGACAAGGCAGGTGCCATGACAGTTCAGATTAAACAGACGTACAACAGTGATGCCTTCGAGCACTGACAGCAGACCACACAATGTAGCCTAAACAGATGTAGCCTACTAAACAGTGTACTTCATCAGAAATTATTCAAGCTCCTCTTGTAAACTAAAACAATATGTATATTTAATATTATTTTTTGACTGATGGCATGAACACAAATCTTAATTTAATACAAAGAAATGCCTTTCTAACCTCTTTTCAGATCATTCATGTAAGGTAATTTTGCTTCCTTCGGCAGATTTGTGTTTGTTTTTCATGAACAAATACACAATCGCAAGTTCACCTAGAGCAAACGTGAAAAACAGTATTGTCCATCTGTTTTCTCTGTCTGTTGTAGCCACAGATCTAACTCTACAAAGCATTTGTATAAGGATAAAAAAGCTTTTTCAATGATTTAGGTACTGCAAAATAGCACTAAACAAAGGTAAAACAGCAGTTATTTGTGGCAATAACTTTTCTCTCTGCCTCAGCAGATTTTTTTGTGACTTCAGCATTAATATCTACACTTCGTTTTTTTCTGCTTTATTTCCTCACCCATCATTAAAACTGTTTAGTCCATAGACAAAGAAAACAGTGTCACCATTCATGTAGGCTACATCAGCAGCTTCCTCTCTGCAACTCAAAAGATGCTGCTATGTTGTATGTTGTACATCAAAATACATATGGGTTGCTGGCTTAAACATTTTTTCTTGGCCTAGATTTCTTGCACAGTATTGTTAAATAAATATTAGATTCTAATCTCAAAAGCAAATCAGACCTAAATGGTTACTATGTAAATACAGTACGTGACGCTTCAATTGTAAGTCCAAGTATACAATTCTATTGGTGAGCAAACATGGCTCAAAGAAATTTCAGAACATCAGGAGAGGTTATGTTGTCAAAGGATGTCTTCACTGCAGTTCATTCCCACTGGAACAAAGAGACTTCTGCAAAAACACAATGGTCGAGTGAACAGTGTCTCCACACAAATCCCTAGCTGCCTTTTTTTTTTCATGTTATTCCCTGAGCCAAGATGACAGACTGGCAGGTTGTTTAAGGTCATCGGAGCTGTGCCTCCTGCTCTTCTGAATCCCAGGTGATGGCCGGGCCACCTCCCTGAGTGATCTTGCTGCTCCAGACCACAGCAGAGACAAGCCCGCTGGGGTTCCACCGGCTCGGTCTCCATGGAGACGAGCGACAGGCTGGCCATGGCTCAGGCTCACACCTTCATGGTCAGCGACTCAATGTCTCTGAGGAGACTTCCCTGCCTAGCACAAGTTGCAATTGCAGCCCCCCATAAAATCTTTCCCTCTTTGTTGTTGTCTTTTTTCGAGCTCAACAGCCCACCCCTATCAGAGCAGCCCTCCTTGCCCTGGCAACGCTGCCCTTGTGAGGCCTGCTGGGAACAGTTGTGGGATGTTAGATTAGACTTGCAAGTCTGGGCAGGGCCTAAGAGGGGATGCAACGCACTGGGACTGCCCACTCTGTTGATGGCTCATGCTCCATTATGCTTTTATCTGCGGGTGTGAAAATATCATTCCCAAAAGCTGTCTCCTTTAAGCTGCTCTCACAATTGGCTGCTGATGAAAACTGGCTGGACCAGCTTGGTTCATCGTCCCTGATGGTCCATGTTATCACATCCCAGTACAGCGATCATATCTGACAGACAGCTGAACAGCACGTTCATACTGTCGAATATATACATCACAGAAAAGCAGCTTTCATTCTGATGATCGTATTGATTTTTAAATGTGAGACCGCTCTTCTATGTGTATGTGTGTTCTAATCTGAGAAATGAATGATAACCTCTTCATCACTCTACCCCCTGAGTGTTCTTACTGGAAGCCATATTGATTTTGTTAGTCTGAGAGTCCTTGCATCGCATGGCCTTTACCTCAGGGACAAATCTAATTGTTTATCTCTGGACAGACTTCTGCCTTTACTCCCTTCTGTCTCATTATGTGCCAAGATTTGTCAAGTCAAGTCTCTCCACACTCTCAAATCGCGCTTTACAACATGTCGTTCGGCAGAACACTACAGATGGCTTACTTATCAACAGACCCTCCCACATGGAATGCTACAAACATGACAGCACAACACACTTGCAAAAATATACACAAACTGACATACAATGTAATCACACTCTGGAGACGCAATTACACAGACTGACACACAAACATGAGTCACTTTTTTTAAGAAACACTGATTTTTCTGATCACTTGACTGGCTTTTCTGAGAAACGTGATATATAGTTATTCAGATCCTGAATGAAGGACGCACATTATGGTTTTTATTTGTAAGTTGTGCTGTTTTTGGAACTATTCTATCAAAGGATTTGTAAGTGAATAAAAATACAAATGAAACTGCTGGTATCCCTGCTGTTATTGTAATCAGCGTTTGTCAAATCAATGAAAATAAAACTTGACTTGCAAAACTAAACTTCTACTTAAAAACTTGTGATTTACAGAGTGAGTAATTTTTCAGCAAGGAGTGTAAAACCAGTTTTCTTGTAAATGTCATTTTTGTTCCCTGATGCATGCTCAATAATCCAGGTAGAAAAATCTAAAAAAGCTAAGTCTGGTCCTCTG
>JARVLU010000002.1:22463913-22483306 GCA_031762415.1 Simpsonichthys santanae | reverse complement strand
CTAACAGGTCTCTCTTGAAAATGAGTTCTCGTGGCTCAATGAGACTAACCTGGATAAATAAAGGTTAAAAGAAAAAATGAAAATTGTGCCAAAGCTTTTCTCTAATGCAGTCACGTAGTTGATGTGGTGGTGTACAAGACTACCTAAATCTAAAAAATAAAATAAAGGCGATGTGATATTGCACTTTCGTGCGTGCGTGCGTGTGCGCGTGTGTGTGTGTGTGTGTGTGTGTACCAAAAACTTAAGGAAAATAGGGAAAAACACAACTTTCATTAGGACCTGATTGGTCTCACATTGTTATGGAAAAACTGTGGCTCAATAATTTGTCCACTAATGTTTCTTTTTATGTAGGTTTGAAAGTACATTTTAATGATTTTCAAAACTTTTAATGTCTGTAAAAAGAGGAGTTCATAGTTTCCTTGGCTGCAAAATCAAGCCCAAACCATCATTAGACCACTTCCTTACTGAAGGCTTACAATGGCGTTTTTTATTTTTTTTTAATTTTTATTTTTTTTTTTTTTTTCAAATATGGCGCAGTGCACTATGACCAAATATGTTTTGGTTGTCTGTTCAAATGACATTATTTTTGAAGACTTTAACTTTGTCCTAATAGAACTCAAACACTTTTTTCTAAACAAAAAACAACAACAGTGATTTGTCATGACAGCTCTTCCAATCATACTGATTTTTTTAACAATCGTATTATGAACTTTCACATTACCTGACGCCAGTAGAGACAAAAATGTATTTATGTCTCTACAAACTATTTATTGATATTATATTGTATTTTATTGTATTTATGGTTTACTTTTTGAGCATTATGCAACCTTTCATTGAGGTATTTACACATCCCGATTAGTAATAATTAATTTAATAATTCAGAGTTTATTAAACTTTACATGTCTTCTTATTATTATTCTTCTTTTGGCTTTTCCCTCTTCAGGGGTCGCTACAGCGAGTCATCCTCCATCTCACTCTGTCCTCACTCCAACTACCTTTATGTCCTCTTTAACTACATCCATATACTGTATCTCCTCTTTGGCCTTCATCTTTGGCTTGTTCTTGGCAGCTGTGTTTCTAACATTCTTCTACAAATAAACCCATTGTCCCTCCTCTGGACGTCCAAACCATCTCTGGTCTCTCTAACTTTATCTCCCAGTTGTTCAACATGTGTTGTGCCTGTGATGATCTCATTCCTAATCTTATCCACCCTTGTCACTCCTAAGGAGAACCTCAACACCTTCATTTCTGACACTTCCAGTTCTTTCTCGTGTCTTTTTGTCAATGTCACTGTCTACACATCATACAGTATAGCTGGTCTCACCACTGCCTTGTAAATTTTCCCTTTGACCTTTGCTGACACACCTGTTGCAAATCATTCCTGAAACTTTTTTCCATCCATTCCATCCTGCCTGGACTCTCTTTTCCTCTTATCACACCCCTAATCTTCCTGGACAGTGGACCCCAAGTACTTGAAGTCCTGCACCTTCTTGACCTCTGCTCTTTTTAGCCTCGCTGTTCCACCTGTCTCCCTCTCATTCACACACATGTACTCTGTCTTACTATGGCTGATTTTCATTCCTCTTCTTTCAAATGCATACCTCCACCTCTCCAAGTTCTCTTCCACCTATTTCCTGTTCTCACCACAGATCACACTGTCATCTGCAAACATAATACATTTGTAGATGATGGGGATTCTTGCATGACCTCATGTGTTAGTCGGTCCATCACCAGAGCAAACAAGAAGGGGCTCAGAGCCAATCCTTGATGCACTCCCACCTCCACCTTGAAGCTATCTGTCACTCCAACAGCACATCTCACCTCTGTTCTGCTGTCCACATACATGTCCTGTACCAGTCTAACATACTTTTCTGCCACTCCCGATTTCCTCATGCAATACCACACCTCCTCCCTTGGCACCCTGTCATATGTTTTTTTTTCTAAGTCCACAAAGACACAGTGCAGTTCTTTCTGATCTCTGTACTTCTCCATCAGCATCCTCAAAGTGAATATGGCATCTGTGATGCTCTTTCTTGACATGAAACCATACAGCTGCTCACAAATAATCATCTCTCATTTAAATCTTGCTTCTGCAACTCTCTTCCAGATCTTCATTGTGTGACTTGCTACAACTCTGTACATCACCCTTGTTCTTAAAAATGGGCACCAGCACACCTCTTCTCCATTCTTCAGGCATTTTCTCACCCTCAAATATGCCATTGAATATTTGAGTCAAAAACCTCACCGCCATCTCTCCAAGACCTAAAAAAGCTAAGTTTGGTCCTCTGGACAAGACATTTCCAAACCTCCACTGGTATGTCATCAGGTCCTACTGCCTTCCCTTTCTTCATTATTTTCAAAGCTATCCAGACTTCACCCTCACTAATCTTTCCCACTTCCTGGTCCGCAGTTTCTGTGACCTCTACTCTTCTTTCTCTTTCATTCTCTTCATTCATTAGCTCCTTAAAGTACTCCTTCCATCTTCCATCACACTCTCCTCACTTGTTAGAACATTACCATTCTTATCTTTAATAAGCCTTACCTGCTGCACATCTTTCCGGCCTGATCCCTTTCTCTTGCCAATTGGTAAAAGTCCTTCTCGCCCTCTTTAGTGTTCATCCTCCCATACAACTCATCATACGTCTTCCACTTTGCCTTAGCTACCTCCCTCTTTGCTCTACATCCCATCTCCTTAAAGTCCTGTCTCCTTTCTTCAGTCCTCTCACTGTCATATTTCTCCTTGGCCAAACTCTTTCTTTGAATAGCTTCCTGCACTTCACTATTCCACCATCAGACTCCCTATTAAACTTTGCATGTAATTTATTTTAATGTTTTGAATTATTGTAAAGGTTCAGATAAATTCATTAGAAAAGCTGTACAAAAATGTGTGCTCATTGAAATTATTTAAATTCCAAAGGGTGCTTTAACATCATGAACCCACTTGCAACATTCAGCTGTCATCTGTATAAATAGTTTGATGATTACTGGCTGAAACCACTAATGGGGCTTTTTCAGTATCACATATCCATATATATGAAGTCTGGAGACTTGTCTGGTTCCCTCCATTATCTCTTACGATTCAGAGGGAAAAACATATTTGGCCATTCATATTTTCTTAAACCAATCAGAATCTTAAGCTGAACATAGACTTCTTCTTTTTTTTACTTTTCTCTCTTCAGGGGTTGCCACAATGAGTCATCCTCCTCCATCTCACTCTGTCTTCTGCATCCTCTGTCCTCATTCCAACTACCGGTAACTCCATGTCCTCTCTATCTGCATCCATATACTGTACCTTCTATTTGGCCTTCTTCTTTTTTGTTGATGTTGTTGTTTGTGTTTTGTTTGTTTGTTTTTTCTGGCAGATGCCTTTCTAACATCCTCAAGCGGCACATAAACAAGCACACAAAATAGTGTTGATGCAGAATGTGTTGTAGGGGAATTTGTCCTGCTGCAATTTGTGCACAAATAAAGCAATAACCAACAAAAAGCCAATCAAATGTCTCTTTTAGCACAACTAAGTTACAAAACATGCTAAAGGCTGGTAGATGGGGTATTATTTATATCTAAGGGCATTTTAATCCCAGTCACAGATATTGGGAGTCTTCAACATCTGACTCAAATTGAACATGTAAAGATTTTCTGATTGTAAGAAATTGTATTTACAACCCCCCTTAAGCTTTAATTCAACATAACACTTAGTATTATGTTGGGGTGGGGTGGCTGTGGCTGAGTGACTAGAGCAGTCATCCTCCAATGCAAGAATTGATGGTTTGATTCCACCAGGAGTCACATGCCGAAGTGTCCCTGGGCAATACATTGAACCCCTCATCGCCTCCGTTGTGTGTTCCATCAGTGTATGAATGTGATAAAGTATTGATTATTCTTCTTACAGATCTAGTAGTGCTGTATGAATGGGTAAATGAGGACATAGATTGTAGTGTAAAGCACTTTAAGTATATTGATAAGATAGAAAAGTGCTATAAAGTCCATTTACAATTTATTAAAGGAAATTAATTACAGAGTGAAAAAAATTTTTTTTTTTTTATTTCTAGACTTGGGGGTTTAGATTACTCTGAAAATTAAAATCAGCATTTGAAAAATGTTTTCATATTTGGATTGAAGAGGTTATTGAGCATTACAGCAACTTAAATGAACAATTGTTTTGCCTATTTTTTGCACTTTAATCATATTGAATTTTAATATATTTGCTCCTGTTGCAGACAAAATAAGGAGATTTAAAGTATCCACTTTTTAATCTTCTCATTTTCATAGAGTAGACTGAATCTGAATGTTTTAATCCAGATGTTCAAAAAGTGTCAGATCTTAAATACTTGATTTTTTTTTTTTTTTTTTTTTGTATAATTAAAGTCAAAGGAACATGGAAATCCATTGAAAAGTATGTTGATCTAGTCTTAAATAAACCTGAAAAGTACATCGGCAATTTGTCAAAACATGTTCTAAAATTAAATGTGATAACCTAAAAGCTGTAAGACAAGTCTTGCTTACCTTGTTCTGATGAGAACCTACAAATTACTTGGCATATCCAGCTTTGGTGTTTATTCTCTTTAAAGTATGGCAGGTGGAGATATATTCACAGAACATGGAGCCATTTTTATCACCAAAAATAAATATTTATGAAATGTAAGTTCACGGATGCAAACAAATTGCCCAATATGTCAATTCACTTATATTCAAGACAGCAACAGCTCCAAAACTGTCAATTCAAATTCCAACACTCCCTTTAATAAACATCTGTATTATTGTACACTGGAAATCAGGCCGAATGAGTTAGTATAAAAGCAATCAGTAAAGTTTGTTCCCAAGTTCTCGTGCCTCAACATGTCTAAAGTGTGAAGAAACATATTTATTAATTAATAAATTATGGATTGGTGTCATCAGAAGCAGTGAAACATAGTATGCAGCTGTTGCCAGCAGAGCTGTACACGGACTGTTGCTGCCATCTGGATGGTAACACTAAATGTCTGATGATCTAAAACATATATATATAGGCTTAAACTTTATCTGACATACTGACATATTTAAACTTTGATTCTGTTTTGGGGAGGATTAATTGACGTTTTCCAGACAGTTGGATAGAGGGACCATAAAGACTGATTTTTAGGAGAAAATTGCTGATTGACAAAAAGTCGCAGCAGCTCCAGGTGATCGTTGGTATGAAAGGAAAAGACACCACCCACTGTCTTGTTGAACACCAGCTCAATAGTCCAACGAGCACTGACAGTCACCACAGCTGCACGTTTTACGCTACCTGAAGCCCAATAATTAGCCATTCTGTTCGAGCAATGGATTAAAATAAAACACATATATTGCAGGACACACACACCAACACATAAACATTCACAGAACGTCCCACAAACTTTGTTGTTTCCGATCTGAGCTCAGAATGAAACAAAACTGTGCAGCTTTCGTCAGGGTTGCACTTGCACTTGTCAGCGTGAAGTTGACAAGAGCAGCCATATTCTGGGTGTACGGTAGGAATCCAAACATGCTGGTTCTGCCTCATGCTGCTGGTGGATGACACTCAGGGAGAGATCATTCTTGCTCAGTAGGCAGTTTCCTCTCAGTTGAACCAGCCAGCTGTTTGTTTCTCAAAACTTGACTGTTTGACATATGTTGTGTATATGCTGTAGAAAATCACCACAGTAACAATTTTTTTTTTCCCTCCAAACTATTTCTGCCCTCAGGATATAATACTTTTTACGAGTTAATGCATTTTTTTATGCTCTCTAATACAGTATATGTATTATGCTTTAGAATTACCATAGATTTTTATCTTTTAATCTAATTTAGAAAATGATGCTTTGTCAGTTTTCTTGCTGGAGTAAAAAAGCTTCATGCATTTTGGCACTTTCTACCCGGCAGGCCTTGGTATTAACTTTTTATGTCCCCGAAGATGGAAAACCTGGCCAACTAGGTTGACTGATTGTTAGAATGAGTGGCTGTGAGTGTGATTAATATGCGTGTCTGTCATATTGCACCCTGAAAAAAAAGAGATGTAGCCTAAAACTGGAAAAGGACGGCCGTGTTACACTTTTTTAAAGGAAGATGATGCATAAAATAAAATGAGCATGGCAGGCTGTTAGATGACAGGATGGATACCTCTCAGATGTCACTGTGTTTATTCCTCCTATCTAAATCAGAGGGAGGATGTGCTGGCCTAATGAGCTTGTTGTGTGGGATGTTGTGAGCACTGCTGAGATGCTGTTAGGAAACATCGTGTTCCAGCTTGGTGAATTTGAGACCGCCATAATTGCTGTATTGTGATAGTGATTTTCTCCTTTCGCATCTGAAACAAGCCCCTTAACATCTGCTCGTCTGCCTGGGCCTCCTGTCTACGTCGGTCAGAGCTTTTTCTTTGCCTTCCCACACTGGGGCTGTAGCACTCTCCTGTCATTTAAGCTCTAATTTGAGAAGATTAGGTCCCCACGCTGATAAATCAACTATTACACCACAGCTACTCTGTTGTAAAATCAAAGACAGACACTAAAGTTGTGGAGCTGCTGACAAAAAATAATGAAATAAAACTTGTGGCCCGAGCAGAAAAATAGTTACCATTTCATTTAAAATTGTAGAGCCCCTAATAAATTTCCAGATTTTTATTTAACAACCTTTATTCATTCATCCATTCACTTTCTGTACTTGCTTTGTCTTGTTCAGATTGGCTGGAGGCCTATCTCAACTATCAGCAGGCTTTATAAGGGTTGCCAACAACAGGGCCACATAGACAGAACCAACACAGTGAATCATGCACAAACTCACACCGAAGGCCAATTAAAAATCTCCATTTAATAAGCTCACATGCTTAAATTTGATTGTTGGGGTGAGGGGGTAACAAAAAAAAAAAAAAGAGGACTTGAAAGAAAATGCAAACAACACAGAAAGTTCAGAGCTGCTGAAACTTGAAGCAGAGTCCTTCTTGGTGGGAGGCAACAGTGTTAACCACAACGCCTTAAAAACAGTGTGACCTGCAGCAGAAACATGTGCAGAAGTTTGCATGAAATCTAATAAATTTGTTGAGCCTGAAACACAAACCTCATTCTATGCCAGCTTTCTGAAATTTTGAAAATGAATCTCAAACGCACACCAAAATACATCTAGCTTGCAGCCTCCTTGTCCATATTATCATTTAAGTACGATGAGTTAATAAAATCAAAAAATGTTCAATACAGAAACAACTGGACTTTATTTGTAACAGAAGACGTTTTGCTCTTCATCCGAGGAGCGTTCTCATTAGAGAGCAAAACATCTTCTGTTACAAATAAAGTTTTGATTTTATCATGGATGACTGAGAATCTTCACCAGCATACGATGAGTTAAAAATTATAAACAATACCAGAGAGCACAAACACTGACGAAACAGGCAGAGATGCAGTTCGACCATCTAAAACCTGTTTCTACACCTTTTCAATTTCCAGTTTTGCAGTTATATAAAAATTAAAAAAAAACACGACTGTTAAGTTCAGTGTTAAATATGTGTCAATATACAGTATTTATACAAGTGTATTTTACTGAAAGATAAAATTATATAACAATATGTTATTTAATAGAAACATCAGAGGCTACAGGTTGATAATAATGTACCTGTGTTATATTTCTCATAACCATTTTTCTTGAATTTGTACCACGTCAATTTTTCTGCATAACATTACAGCGTGAAGCACAGTGCAGACAGACTGTAGAAGGTTCTATTATAGAAATGTCCAAATGTCTATGTGATCAGTGACCTCAGTGAGATGTGGGAAGAGCTTTGAATGCAGAGATCTGAAGTTTGGTCCCACACCTGAGCAGCACCACGTCAATTCATTTGCTAAATGTTCAGTGTAAGTAGAAAGTCACTCCAAGCAAAGACATCCTATGAACAACTTAAATGTCCTTTAGGCGTCTTTTCAACTCAAAAACTCTCACCGGGGAAAGAATGTTGCAAACTTGGTCTGCAGTGATGGCTGAATGTACGGAAACAGAAAAAAAAAATCACGGATGCCTTCAGACAAGATTCAATAAAAGCTCACACTATATTTACGTGTTTTCTTTGTAGCCGTAAGTCAAAGACGTTTTATGCATTTCTGATCTTTTACTGAGTAATAGGCATGGCATGATAAAATGCCACCTTCAGATTTCCGTTTTTGTACATGTGTGAAGGCCGTAAGAAGGCTAAGCCATTAACCGCGCTGCTCATTCAACATCTGTATGGGGTTCATCTGTGCAGCAGAGATCCGTGGCTCGGGCACTCCCTCAGTGCCCCTATGGAAAAAGAGGCCTGCCAGAATGAGGAATGACGACTAAGGCCCTGATTATTAGGATTAATTGTCTCTTAGTCATGAGCGGAGCAGGGGTGCCAGGGTAAAGCAAGGTGGAAATAATAAAGGGCCGTCGTCATGCTTTCTTTACGAGCACCTTTCCCAACACATTCCCTGTAAGGCACTTCATGCTATCAACACTATTCAGAGTGAAGTCATAATAATAAGTGAAATTCTTTTGAGTGGAACGTATTCAGTTTATCATCTGCTCTGGCAAACTGTTCTCTTGTTTTCAATATGGACGCTGCACGGCGTTTTAAAAATCACACCTGTCAGGGTAAAGAGGTCTTCCTCAGCTTTTTATTTATTTTGGCCTTGTTAAATTGCATGTATTGGTATGCACACATATTAATTATGCTTAGCAGTCTGTTAACAGATTTATTTAGAGAAAAAAAAAAACAATTTGAATTCATTTAAATTGTTACGCAAAAGTTACAAGCTTTTTTTTTTATGAACGAACCATTCAGTATGAAAGAGTACTTTTTTTTTATTTACAGTGAAATGATCAGAGTACTAAAGTAGTTTCACATCCACAAAGTGAACGAGGTAATTTACAGAAAAGTTACAGACAGATCTCCCTCATCCCTCAAAAAGAGGACAAAATGCATGTAAACAGCTGTCACTTCCTGGCACGTTCATTCATCATTATTTGATAATAAGTGGGGAATAGCCCCTGAAAACCTCCATTACCTTTTATACTCCACAAAAAGTGTGCCACAGATAACAGATGAGCACAAACTTGATGCAAAATTAAATCATTTTCTTTCATAATGGGCTCGATTAAGGGGTTTGAGAAGCTGAAAGGGGCTCTGTGCTTTCAGGGGGATGTGTCCGATCAAGTCGTCCTGAGGATGAACCTATCAGCTTTGCATCGGCCTCTGACTGCATGCAGGCAACGCTAATCTGCGCTCAACCAGACAAGCCCACTTTAAGAACTTTCAAAAAGTTCTGCGCTGATGATGGAATATGTGTCAGCTGGATGTCATTAATTTTGCACATGATTAAGTGCGCATGTAGGGCTCTCGTCAAGTGAAAGTTTTAAGCTGTCGCTTGTTTTGGCACATTTTGAGGCAGAAGTTTTTGTGCAGCCCTGTGCATCCTCTCTCTATACTATTTTTATTAACTTGGATGTTTTACATGCCTGTTTAACATATTCTCTATATATTTCACATTGTACACCTATACCTGGATAGCTTTTAGTATATAACTTATATAGATATCAAACTAATATTCTCCCTGATGTTCCATTATTTTGTTTTTCTATACTTTCATCAGGACCTTGCGTAAAACAACACCAGACTAAAAGTTGCAGGGAAAATGCCCATCATTTCAGAATACCCTTTCTAATGTTGCATAGCCTGGGGTAAAAACACAGCACAACAATGTAGATGTACAGTACAGCGCAACGGAGGTGCTCAACATGAACTAATCAGTGTTTTGGGAATATGAGTCTCTTTGACTTTCAAGGGAAAGGAAGAGAGTTTCCAAGTTGTTTGTCATCTAAATAAATCTTCCCTGCAGCATTCTTCAGACTTCTAATAATAGTGACTGGTTCAAATGCCAAATTATGCTTTGCTCTGACATATTGCCGACACCATGTGGTATATGCGCTCGTGTGCGCGTCTATGTATGTGTCAGTATGTGTGTGTCGCATTGATTGTGTCTCTGAGAGGCTGTGTGCGTGCGTGCCAGCCTGTTTGTGCACATCGCTGTGCGCGTTCGTGGAGGTGGCTCGTGGCGATGTACCAACCAGTCACGGACCTGGAGGATTAGATTTACCATTTCAAAGATGCCCATGTTTCTAAAGTTTACACACATGCAGGCACACAGACACACTCGTACAATCACCCGCCCACACACCGCTTACCCAGCTTGTCGACGTGCAACGTGGGCTGTGGAGGCTTGTGCGAACAGATGGGAGGAACCAGCATAAAATAAAGTTAAACTAGAACAGAATGACTATGCAAGTGGCGTGGCCGCCCTTTGTTTGCTAGGAAGGTGATCCTCAGCAGCTGGGGATGATGGAACGCATGATTAAAATTACCAGAGGGAATGATTAATATCTCCTTAAAGCACACACTTCCAGCATATCAATCATCTCATTACACTGGAAAAGTTAATTGTGTGAGGGGAGGTTTGGGGCCCCTGAACCATGAAAAAGTAGCCCTCCCCTCGACATGTTTACTTACACAATAGAACAGACCCAATAACTTCATGTGGTCTGTGTTTGGAGAGTTTCAGCTGGACCTGCTGAAACAAACCCCCACCCTGCAGGAGACACTGTACCCAACAAACACTAGAACATTAGCTACATGACCAAACTTTCATGGTGTCCTGTAGACGAGAAACACATCTCACTTAATGTGGCTCACAATGCAAAGTGCCGTTTTAAGGGGGTTGTGGAATAAGATTGTGCAGCGTCAGTATATTCAGCTTATGTTGTGTACACCCATGTTGATCAAGTTTTGAACATAGAAGACATCTAGTGATGTTGTGCATGTCATTGGCAAAATTGTAAACTTTTAGACTGGTTAAATGAATTCAAGATTAATTTCCTTGATAGCTTGAAACGTCTTTACTAAGAGGACAAAATCATTAGCGTTTAAGGGGCAACAAAGACGAGGTGATGTGGAAAAGTCTTGCTTGTGTTTAGGTGTTCAAACAAAAAATCTTTGACGGAAGGTGGAAATGAAAGAAAGATAAAGTGGCATGCATGGGGAGATGAGGTTAAGGTAGGGGTCCCTGTGCCTGTGGTGGCCCAAATTGCCCTCTCTGCTCCGCTGCACTCACTCCCCCCCCCCCCCCCCCCACTCCCACCTCTCCCAGTGTGCCTACGCTGCCTGAGCCAGCTGCTCCCACTTCATCTTCAGCAGCGTCACCAGGCGGGGTATTAATCATGTTTTTCGAGGGGGACACTCCGCTATTTATCTCTCTGACACTTCCAGCATTCAGAGGCCCGTTGCTGGGCACAGCCCATTGAGTAGTAAGATTACACATTACATCGCTCCATTGCTTCTCCCTGCCCTCTCCATTGACTAGCTGTTCTGCGGTGGCATCAAGCTTGCACAACCGGACATAATTTATGCCCTACATGTATAAAAAAAACACTTTCACGTTTTAAACCTTCAACTTCAGTTTTGCTAATGCGTCACATGTACAGTATAGCAACAATCGTCATGCAGCTCACGCACCAAGTCATTTAAAAAGAATAGTTCAGATAATTTCAAATAGAGTTCTGTGGAAAAGTCATGAACTAACCATATCCTACCAGTAGATAGCTCTTTAGGCAACCTCCATTTGAAGTCATACAGTTTAATTCTGTTGGAACTGATGCGCTAAAGGAGTGCAATTTATGCAAAAACTATTTTTATTATTGTCAACTGTGCAATGCCTGATTATGTACATAGAACTTAATGGTTATTTGCAAAGGAAATAGCGACAGCTAGCTGCGACACATCCAGTGCAGCTTGATAAACTTATAAATATGTTTCTGCTGAACATGTCATATAAAACTGATGGTAACATGGAGGTTTAGAAATTTGCTTTAGCACAAATCATAATGTAATTTTTGAGGTTGCTGTTGTTTCAAGATGAAAGAAATAAAGTTTTCCACACTCTGACTTGATTCAACTCATTCAGGCTTTAAGCTCTATTTTTCCAAAGTGAGGTATGAATTGTTCTAACCTTTTCACAGAACCACACTTCAACAGATCTGAACTATCCTTTAGATTCTTAGTATGAAACATAACACCATGACTTTAGAGGAAAAGTGTTTAAGTGCTCCTATGAACATACAGTATACTATATGTTATCTGAAATAAAAATGCACCATAATACAAATTTTAATGTACTTGTATAAACCATAAAATGCATTTTATGACACATTTAGAAAATAATTTAGTTTCTAAGGTGACACACAGTAAAGATAGTTTATGACTGCATTCCATTTAGTAAAATGAACAATCACACTGTTTGGGGGGGGGGGGTGGCGGTGGGGGGTGTACAACTAGGAGCAGCCTTCTCAAAAGGTCAAATAATATTTACATACAGCCCCAAATCTCAAACGAGTGGAAAAGGAGGCACCGTAGATGCATTCCCGTCTCCTTGCCGGCTGTGCTCGAGTGCCTGACCGCTGAGATCCTGGAACTAGCAGGAAACACGGCTCGTGACAGCAGAAGGACAGGATTGTCCCCCGGCACCTGTTACCGGCTGTCCGTAGTGACGAGGAGCTCAGCAGGCTGCTGGGAGGAGTGGCCATAACTCTGGGAGGAGTTCTGTCTGGTATTCGGGTGATCCTGCTTCCCAAAGGCCAGCCCAGTCTGTGTGGACAGAATGGACCACATCTGCAGCCAGTTTCTTCAGATCCACTGTGGGATGGACCTTTACAAGAGATCCTTCCTGTCTGCAGCCATCAGTATCTATAACAAATCTTAATGAAACGAGGATAACGAGTTACAACATGTAATTTCCCTTTGGGATTAATAAAGTATTTTTGAAGTATTTCTTTGTTTACTCAAACCACATTTTAAGTCTTTTATTCCAATTTCACTATAGCTCATTCCAGTAACTTCTATCCATTCTCTTTTATTTTATTTGGTAGCAGATTGTATGAATTGATGCAGCATTATTTTTTTTTTAGTTAGTTGCTTCTGCTTTAGTTTGTTAAATGTGTGAAAATCCCCAGGCTAAAGTGTTTTACTGTCTCTTCCCTTTGGAAGTTTCAGAAACAACTGAATTAAAGTGAGAATGAAGACGGTTGAATCAGACAAACAGGAAGCAGTTACGCTGGCTGATGGCCAGTCTAATGGGCTGATGGGAATGTCGAATGAACAAGCATTTCTCCAGGGAACCCCTCAGCATTTGGTGGAGTTCTGAATCGAGAGCGTCAACTAACTCCTCCTCTGCTGAAAATGGAGGGTAAAAGTGTGTTGAAATCCTGCCAAATAGTAAATCAAATATGTGTTCAAAAAGGAAGTGAACATTTTTAGAACAATGGAGTTAAGTACACCCTCAACCCACACCCTGTCCTCTTATTCTATTTCTGTCCTTTTATTTAATACATGCAACGCTAGCAAAAAATATGGGAAGTTCACATGTTTAAGTGCCGGCGTGAATTGTTAACTGCTGCTGGAAAATGGGCCCAACGTCTGAAAGTATGACGATGTAGCTCTTGAAAATGTTGGTAAGCTTTTGATGTTTTCAGTTAAAAGCTATAAGCAACTTCTTTGTCGTTTTTTTAAGCCAAATTATTTCATAAAGGTACACTGTGACAATTTGGCAGCCTGGCTTCAATACACAGTTCTGAATAAATGAGCTCAGAGTCAGTCAGAGGTGAGTTTAATTTAAAAGGTGCAACATCTTAAGTTGAATATGACCTGGCTTCAGAAAGTGGCAAACTTCTAATTCAAAGACATAAATCCATCTATCGTGAAATAATTTCCTGTAAATTTTGTGCAGGATTAAAGCGCATGAGTAAATGCATTGCAGATACATAGAAGGTCAGACTACTGCATTTTTTTTTTCTGTTCTCTTCTGTACAGATCATCATAAACAATTCACTTTTCATTCTTTCCTAAGACCCAGTGCATGAATAAATTTGTTGTGTCAGCATAAATTGTTAGTCTTTAACACTAATCTGATTGGTAGAGCTAAAGCTTTTGTAAATGAAAATTGTGAAAACAGACCTTTAAGCAAACTATAATGGAACCTTTAATTCACTGTTTAAAAACAGTGCACCACTCTCAATAATCTTAATTTGCAATCTTTACCAAAACAAAAATTATTAAAAAAAAATAACTGGAACATTTTGAAATGTGTTGTTTTCTGTGTAACTTAGTTTAGTGGAGTTCATCTATTTTCATTAACTTTATTTAATTATCAAGTGACATTTATTCTTCACACATTTTAAATTAATTCTTCTTTTTCTTTCAGCTTTTTCCTCTTCAGGGGTCTGACAGCGAGTCATCCTCCTCCACCTCGCTCTGTCCTCTGCATCCTCTGTCCTCACTCCAACTACCTACATGTTCTCTCTAACTGCATCCATACATCTCCTCTTTGTCTTTTTCCTGGCAGCTGCATTTCTAACATTCTTCTACCAGTATACCCACTGTCCCTCCTCTGGACATGTCCAAACCATCTCAGTCTGGCCTCCCTACCTTTATCTCCCAGTTGTTCAGCCTGTGCTGTACCTCTGATGATCTCATTCCTAATCTTATTCATCGTTGTCACTCCTAAGGAGAACCTCAGCATCTTCATTTCTGACCTGTCTCCAGACCATACAACATAGCTGGTCTCACCACTGTCTTGTAAACGTTTCCTTTGACCTTTGCTGACAACCTGTTGTCACAAATCCCTTCTGAAACTTTTCTTCATCCACTCCATCCTGCCTGGACTCTGTTTTTCACTTCTTTCCCACATTACCCATTTTCCTGGACAGTGGACTACAAGTACTTGAAGTCCTGCACCTTCTTGACCTCTGCTCCTTGTGGCCTCACTGTTCCACCAGCCTCCCTCTCATTCACACACATGTAATCTGTCTTACTACAGCTGACTTTCATTCCTCTTCTTTCAAGTGCATACCTCCACCTCTCCAATTTATCTTCCGCCTGTGCCCTGTTCTCATCACAGATCTCAATGTCATCTGCAAACATCATAGTCCATGGGGATTCCTGCCTGACCTCATCTATTAGTCGGTCCATCACCAGAACAAACAAGAAGGGGCTCAGAGCCTATCCTTGATGCACTCCCACCTCCACCTTGAAGCTATCTGTCACTGCTACATCACACCACTGTCCTCATACATGTCCGGTTTAAAAACAAAACAGCTGAAATTAGCTGAAAGTAGCTGGAAAGTGTAAATTTGCACAAAGAAGCTGAAAGAAGCTGAACCAGAACAAAATGTGAAAGGAGCAGTAAAAGGCTGTAAACAGCTCTAAAGATATGAAGGATGTAAAATAAACTCAATTTATTCTCTATGAGAAAAAAAGTGGTAGAAAAGCCTAAATATTTCAAAAAGCTAAAGTTGCACCAATACCAAAAATCATAGCACCCTTCTCCTGAATGAACTGAATAGTTTGATGATTAATTGAAATGGCACAAATTGCGGGATGAGAAAGAAGTTGAAAAACGTACGGAAGAAAAATGGGCCACCACCGTGTGAATGCTTCATAAACATTCACACAAAAATAGGCTGCAATAAGTAGTTTTGTTTATTATTTGTGAACAAAAAGTTATTAATCTATTTTTTAATTCAAACATTTATTAGCATTGATACCTAAAAGAAAGGTCATTTTGTTTATTTTTTTAAGACTTTTATATTTTAAACCTCCTCCACTTCTCAAAAAACAAGACTCTGCTAACATGAGTCAGTAAATGGCTCATGTCACTCTGTTCTACCTGTAAGTAGTTCTTCATAGCTTCAAGGAGTAGGTGTCAGCAGTGAGGGCCAAGAAAGAAATATTATCCAGTGTCTCACTATTGAACCTATTCAGCAATCATGGACATGGGTAGGCAAGCTGGCACTGGTCTTTGTGTGTCTGTGAGAAGGAGGGTGCACATCTTTGTGCCTTTGTCATGTCTGAGTGCCTGTGTGTGGTTTCTGCTCACCTGGTATTTCACTGTTGCCTGTCATGTATTAAAATAAAGTGAGGGTTTTGAAATGTTAACAATCAGTCAGTATGTCACTGCTTCTAAGACTGTTGGCTTCAGTGCAGAGGATGGCTCTCAGATGAAAGCCTTGGACGCTCCTCAAAACCCTTGGAAATGGAGCGCGCCATATAGCTACCAGTGATAACAAGAATTTGGCTTCAAACAGAAAGAACATCAAATACCTGTCTGCATGTCTGTGTGTCAGTGTGTGTGTGTGGGGGGGGTGGGGGGGGGGTGTCCAGTGTGTGTGAGTTGTGTGTAAGTCAGATTGAGTTAACATGCTTGAATTACTCTACTCTGTATATTTCTGCACCTTTACTTGCCTTTATTTGGTTTGAGCCTGGACATGAGTGCCTATATGTGTGTTTTTGTACCAAACCCCTCCTGCTTGAGCTCTAATGACGCCGTGTGTTCTGGATGGGGCCTCAAGATTTGGACATATGCTCACCTATCTTTTGATGAGCAGAAATTGAGACTACAAGAAAGGGGACAACATTTGGGCCCGGGATCCACCAAAGGGAACAAGATGAAAAGGGAGAGACTAGATGGCTAGTGAAACCCTGTCATGACCGGCAGAGTGGCCCATTCATCTGCTCTAATTCAGGGCATTAGTGCCTCACAGGATCAACATTGTCAGAGCGGCAAACAAGAATTGTTACAGACTGCGCTGCTGTAGATTCTTTCATGTATCTCCGCACATTCTTTTATGCAGCAAATTTCATAACGGTGTTTGATAGTGGGGTCATTGTGGTGCCATCGAAGAGAAGAGCGACACTTTAAAGGAGCACGGCGTAAAAACTACTCCTGCGCGCACTCTTTATTTGAAGGTAACTTTTGTTTTCTGACGTGCTGACAAATTGTCATGTGTACATGCGGTGACCTTAAGAGAGGCATGAGTAATAATAAAGTGTTAGCATGATTAATCACCTTATCTGCTGCTGATTCCTGGAGGATTGCTGATATTCTGTCTCCAAATTTTGTATTGATTCTGATCGGACCATGTGAAGTTGTGGCATGACCTTTCTTTATAATTCCCTTATTTGGTTCTCTCTCAGCATCTGTGTCTGTCAGCACTTGGGAGGCTCATTAATGGCATTGCAGGTGCCTTTATTGCAATGTCTCATCTTTAGACCTACATGATTGATTGTTGGCAGGAAGTGAAATTGGAAATCCTCTTTGTTGAGATTGTTTTGTTAATCATCAACACAGTATTTATTACAAAGGTCATATTGCCTAGGATTCCCCACCCATGATCCTCATGTAGTTCATAAACAACTTCATTTAGGGACACGGGTGTAGCTCGCTGCCACGATAGACAGAGATCATTTATATTCAGTTTTGAAAAGTCAAACTTAGGCCTATTTTTGTTTGTTTGTTTGTTTGTTTGTTTTGTAAATATCAACAAGGTTCAATGCACGTCTTCATATTGGCTTTATTTCATATGGCTCTGTCTGTCTTTAACTAGAGAATTGACATTTTTGCTAAAAGTAAAAGCTAAGAAGAAGCGCAAGCTAAAAGTAACATAATATTAGCTACATTTAAAAGCCAAAAGTAGCTAAATGCTAGCTAAAATCAGAAAAAATGAGGTGAAATTACTTTGTGAATGTAGCAAAGGGCACTAAATAACACTAAATAAAAGCAGTTAAAAAACTGGCAAAATGCTAAATGTAGCAGAACATAGCTAATGCTAAACGTAGTACAAGAATGAATACAGCATGTCTGCTGAAGCAGATTTCAAACCGAACAATGTTTTTAATGCAATTGCAGATGTCTCGACGTTTTTCTAGAAGGGTCATTTGTTTGCTCTGTTTTTCTGGTTGCTTTATTTGTTAAATATATTAGCAAAAAAAAAAAGTTACAAAACCAAAAGTTCATAGCCTCCATCTCCTGATTTAGATGAACATTTATGTTTCTTCTTTCGGCTGCTCTCTTCTTCAGGGGTCTCCACAGTGAACTGACTTGCACAAAGACTTGGCAGTTGTTTTTACACCAGATGCTCTTCCTGATGCATCCACAGTCCACCGAGCTACCACAGCCCTCTGTGTGGAGCAGATGGTGGGGGTTGAGAGCCTTGCTCAAGAGCCCAGAGTGGGGCAAATGAGGGTGGAGGCAGGTGTGGGTGTTTCACCTATCCCACCCACATTTTGATGTTATCGGTTTTCAGGGAGTAGAACCAGTGACCTTCCGATCACAGGCTCACCTTCTCTAGCCTCTGCACCACCTCTCTCCCTATGAATGATTTTATATGAATGGCTAAAAAGGCACAAAAATAGCACAAATGGCTAAAATAGCACACATTGAGTTAAGGCTTACTCAGCATTTGCCCACACTGTTTTTTTTTTTTTTTTTTTTAATTGTTTATGATTTGAATTAGAGCAAAACAATGCTATGTGTTGGATCTATTCTCATATGATCACATACATAATAAATTCTTATCCTGACCTCATTTATTAGAAATGCCTTCACTGTAACTGAAGTACATCAGCTTTTGGAGATGCCTGAAAGAAAGTAAAGCAATTTCCATTTAGATTTTATTTACTTTTTTAGTTAGTCTCTAATTAACTTGATTATAACTAAATCATATTTCCTTAAAATGCACCTGGGATGGCGTATGCTTGACATGCTTTTTTTAATCTATAACGTGTTGATCAAATCACAGGGAGATAAATAGTCATAATCAATTTGATGGCTCTCTGATCACTCGTTTCCTCAGAGTAAATGATTTATTTTCATATGATCACAGATTTTCAAGCTTCAAAGTGTGGCAGGTCTGTTTTTTAAAGTCCATAAAATAACCGCTGTCTACACATTGCCATTCATTTGAACTTCGCAGTTGAAATAGGATCCCCGAGCTGTCTATGTCTGTATGCAAAAGAAGGAAAATCATTGATCCTATAATGCTATCCCAAAGGGTCCTGCTGGTGGCGTAAAATAAAGAAGCCCTTAAACTCTGCAATAATGAGCTATCATTACTCAAATTACACCAAGCTCTGATTGGGTTTAAAGTAATGAAGAAAACAACAAGATCAATCATCATCAAGGCCTGGTGTTGTCATGTCAGAGCTGGAGCTTCGAGCTGTGAGGAGATGTAGATGGAGCAGAGCTTCATCTGCAGGGGCCCTGCTGCCCATGTCCTTGGGGCAGCCATCTATCCTCCAACATCAACACCTATAAATCAGCAGAGATTTACTTTGATTCTGAAATGCAGCAATCACAACTACTGAATGAAACAAATCAAAGGTGCATTGTAGAATAGATGTTTGTCTTCATTTTATTTATTTATTTATTTATTTATTTAATTCATTTTTGTAATACTGTATATAATTACGGCACCTTGAATGTACTTATTGGTCAGAGTCAGAGATTCTTTATTGTCATTTGCACCACATGTGGTACATGTGATGAAACAAAATTATGTACACAGGGTC
>JARVLU010000002.1:22426617-22436797 GCA_031762415.1 Simpsonichthys santanae | reverse complement strand
CACACACACACACACACACACACACACACACACACACACACACACACACACACACACACACACACACACACAAAACTAAAAAAACCTTGTTTAACTATAGAATGTGGGCATGGAGATATACATTTTTATGTGTTTAAAATCAGATTTTCACATTGTATTGCAGACGAATAGAGTATTTTCTTTTAAAACTTTTTTTTTTTCAGTCAGATTCTGTGGAAAAGCAATGAGCAATAATTGTTTTACTTGCCGTAGATAGCTCTTTAAATGTCCACAAATGGGAAAAATGTCTAATAAGCATCGCTAAGGTCAGATTGGATTGTTGCCATCATAAAACAACACCAGTTTCTTAGAGGTTTATGCCAACAAAACTGTATGAACCTTTATACTGTCACCATTTTCCCATTACTCGATTATTTACATTGAATTTTGTGGGTTTGGAAACACAAACAGCAGCATCTAACTGTAGCACATCTGTGGAGCCTGTTAGGTGCAGTCAATTATGTTTGTGACAAAAGGATGTTTAATGCAAAATTGGCAACAGTCTAAAAAAGTATTCACAAGAACCATTAAATTTGTTAATTAAGATATTTTGTGATACTAGAAATCTATGTTAATCTTGAACTGCTCAGACTAGCCTTTAGCACATCAATCCAGTCCAAATTAAACTCAATTTCTCCAAACTGGAATTGTTTAAATCACTATATTCAACAGGTAAGATATTGTTTATAACCCTTCCACCCAACAACACTTAAGCTATCACTTTAAGACGGCATCATTTTTGCTTCGAAGCTGTCACCAGAAGGTCACAAACCTTCAGTCTTATATTTCATGTGGAAGCTAGAAGATATATGCCTCAGCTTTTAGACTGATTGGATTATAAAACAAACATTTTGTGACGCTGCATGTGCAGAAGTGATCGCACTCTGATGCAGCCTGCTAGATGATTAAACCATCAGAGCATGTGGTTAAAGACGGGTTTTTCTTGACAAAGTATGCATGTGATTTGCTTCAGATTTTGCCATTAGGTTGATAAGTGCATCTTTTCAATTTACCCCAAGCACACAGGAGACTCTTTATGCTCAGGATAGATGCGAGTGGCCGTAAGTGACCTGATAGTCCTTAACTATCTGCCATAATTACCATGACAGACTCACTTAAGCTTCTCCTCCATCTATAGCAGCATTATAGATATGCTCAGGATTGTTGTTGTGCATAAAGACCAGAAAGCTGCTGTACAACAAATGGAGAGACATCCACAGGAGAGTCAGGTGGACTTTTACAGGGATGTTTAAAAACTGAAGGATTAGATAATTAGTTATAGACTGTGTAGAGTGCAGCACATCTGGAGCTTTTTTCTTTTTTTTAGTCTGATTTTAAAAGGCATAAATGCCAAATAGAAAACCAATTCAAAATGAATGTTTCCTTTTTTAAATCCTCCTCCTCAGGGAAGAACTGCAAATACATTTTTCTGTGCGTGCTTTATTTTTACAGTTGTGTTTTTCCATCTCAAAGAATCGGATTCACGTTCCTTTTTTTCTTTGGCGCATTTGATAATACTTTCTTGTTTCTGATTTGATTCGTGCGAAGAAAAGAAATAAAAATAAAAATAAACAGATAATCATTAAAAGTGGAGAAGTCTCCCAGCTCATAAATCAGTGGTGGGTGTTCCAGCTGAGGTAGCTCAATAAGCTTTCCCTTAAACATTGGCCCATGGTAATGGGAATATCTCGGGGTCAATCGGGGTTAGGCAGCCTTCCTCAACAGGAAATGAGCTTTTGGTGGGCTGTGTTCCCAAGGTAATGAACAATGTGTGTGTGTTTAATCTTAGCTAATATTGTTATAATAACTGGATAAATTATTAAAAGCAAGCGAATGGTAACAATTTAATGACCGCTGATAGGACTTGTTGTTATTTTACAACTTTAGCAGCACGGCGAGGCTCCGTTGTGATTTGTTTTTTTGTGTTCACGCTTTGCCAGAGTTTTTATTTTGTTTGGGATTGTCTATGGCAACGTGTGAGATAGGGTCAAAGGTCGTTAGTTGTTTTTATTTTTAATTTTACAAATTCTTTCTCCTCAACTGAACATCCTCGGAGTCTGCACCGGCGTCAAACCTGCGTCCGAACGTCACAAGAGCGGCGTCGCGTCTTTTGTTGTTTGTCGTCTGTAAGGTCATTATTGTCTCGAATCTGTCACGAAGCAGCAGCAGCAGCGGTGAAGGAGGGGTGGGGTATTCCTGTCCCAATATGCAAATGAGTTCACAAACGCTCCGTGTTCTTCAAGCACGTGCACTCCGACGTGGTTGGGACAAATAGTCCTCCGCCGAAGCGTTTTATCTAGCGTATTAACCGTGTTCACAGTTTCACTTACAGATAAATTGTGCAAACTTTAGTGCGCTCAACACTGATGTTTCCCTCTACGTGAACGAGTCCTGGAATCACAGAACAAATGCGTCAAATGAACACTTTATTCATGCAGAGCTACTTTCACCCCTCCATTTTTGATCACGTCATTCCCTCTGGAAAATTGCAATTAAGTTTGGAGAGATAAAACATGCCAACTACTCTGCATTTCAAGGCTTGATTGGCCTATCAGCTAGTCAGTATGCTGCCATGGTTTTCATCACTGTTAATTGATCCTTTCTTTAATTAATCTGGAAAGGAAAGCCCATATCTCTATCCTGTCTGATCGTCCCCTCTGTCTGTCATAACACAATAAAGGGCCTTATCCGACTTGCTGCTAACTCTGCCTTAGCTTTGCCGTCTGGCTCTCTGCCAAACAGACTATTTATGGCACACCTATCTGACTACAAGTCGGCTGCGTGGAGTTCAGCGGCTGGGTTCATTAACGGTGCTCTTGCCGAGCGACTCCCAATTTGCATTCACTGACACCTTGCTTTTAATATGGATGTGAAGGTTAGTGGGAGGCCACGGCACTTTCTAAACTACCTATAGTCTAAATGTTGTTCTTCCCGCTCTTTGTATCCCCTCCGCCACCATAACATTTACCCTCTGATTAAATTGCAACCCCCTTTTTTTTTTTTTTTCACACTTTGCTGGCAATTGTCATTGTATGTTAGCACATGCTATCTCGCTGCCATATGAAATAAAAAATGTTCCATTTGCGTAACTTTAATCAATAAAAAATGGATAAACAGTGAATTGCACTTTATAAGTGATTTTTAAATGAAGATATTCTACAGCTTATTTAATGCGGCGCTTTCTACCCATCTTTTGTGCATGCCCTGGGTGTGGTCTTGCTCGTCAGGCGGACACTTCCAGAGTTTTTCGAAAAACACTTTCTTTGTCCGAGGAACAAATCTTTGCACCCCCCTACTTTTGTGTATGCGTGTGTGTGTGTTTTAACAGTCGGCCTGTGATTCTTACAGCTCTACCTGCTGTAATGGCTCGCCTCTAGGAAGTGTGAACAAGGTCTTAACACTTGGCTCTTCACCACCAACATGTGCTTCTTTCTGTGCTCACAGTTAAAGTTACAATTGGACCATAAAGCATTTTTCCCCCCCAACAGACTCTAAAGAAATGGATGGGAGGCAGCTGAGAAATGAACATGTGAGTATCTGTTTCTGTCTAATTAAATCCACAGAACAGCCTCGAGCTGTCCCCTGCCAAGACTGGATGCAGACTTGACTGTAGCTGGCTTCTGTGGTCGCACACTGCCACCTATTGTTCACAGCCTCCATCCTTACTGGAACCATTGTCTTCTTCCTTCCCCCCCGATTGCTGAAAATACAAGTTAGCTGGTAATAGATAACTGATGATAGTGACATCAGTCATGTGGCGGCATAAAACACTCTTTTAAGATCACATATCTCTTTTGAAGGCTTCTTTATTACTATTTGTACAACACATGGGCTACCTCTAATGGTGCAAATCATCTGAGCAGGAGAGTAATGCAACCCCCCCAGCTCTTATGTGTTATCACTGTGAAATGTGTTTTCTTAGTGTGGGATTCTGCAAAGGCCCCATTTGTTGTTGTTGCTCTCGAGAACAAAGCAAAAAGAAGAAGTGGCAGCTGGAGGAGCAATTTTTGTCCATCAAGGGCTATTGAGAGTTCAATTATTTATTTTGTGAAGTGTTCCAAGGATGTGGTCAGCTCATCAGGGTTATAATGCACGGAGTGAGAGGACATGTGCGTGGCGCGCAGGGAGGAGGATGTTGTTGCAGTCTGAAAGAAGTCAGCTAAAGCTTGTTTCCAGATAGCAGCACTCCCACGCTCTCTGCCGCTAATGAGGAAGTCTTCAGGAATGGACATTGTTCATGTCTCTGCTGGTAGGGAGGACAAAACGGTGGATGTTAAACACTTGTCAGCCATAAACTAACAAGAACTAGTGGAGATGGTAAAAAAGTTCGCAGATTTCCAGTGATGAAACCACAGCACCAAATTTAAAATGACTTTGAATTAAATTTTAATATATTTATGTTTGTTTGCAAAAACGAACGTAGTTGAATGATAAAAGATATTTATGTTGTGCCACTTTCTGCAAAGTTCATAAATCATGTCACAGACGCTTTAAGACAAATGGGGCTTGTTTCTGATGTTTGATGAGCTAACAGCTAGTCCAAGTGAATATCAAAGCAAAAGTGGATTGCTGTTGTCTAAAAAAATAAACATTAAACCTCAAAAATGTCACAATTTATATAAACATAATTTTAACCCTTGAACCTTTTACACTATTGCCAGTTTTGTATTGCACTAATGTTATAGCTGAAAGTGTCCCAGTCTGCTCTGGAGTGATAACCATATGTAAATAAATGTGTAATTAAAAAAGATAGTGATGTAAAGGTACTCTCCCAAACTGCTATTACATTTTTGAGACTGAAGTTGTTTTCGAATGGCAGAAATCCACTTTGGTCTTATTGGGACCAGCTGTCAGCATGTGAATAAAAAAATAAATACATCAGCCTAAAATACCATCTTAAAAAATAAAAAATAAACTATTCTACCTCAGGTCGTTACAAGAGCTTTCAACAACAGGTAAGATTGTATTTGTTTATAACCTTTTCACAGGACTTCACATTAATAGATCTAAACTATTGGTTTGACTTGTAAAAATGTAAAAGGTGAATAATATCTGAACGTGTCTTAATAAGGATCTGAATTTACTGAACTCAAACCACTGAATAGAACTGACAAAGTTTATTCAAAGCAGTTTTCGCTTTCTTCTTCTTATGTGACGCACAATGAGGCCTGTCACGATAAACAATAAATCAATTACCGGTAATGCATGATAAATGAAAATTATCACCCTCTTTTTCATTTATCAGCTTTATCATTTCTTCGTGTCTCTCTCTTTCTACTGAAGACACTGGATGACAAACTCAACTCCGGTGCTCTTCACTGACCCCTCCCTTTTCCCTTTCTCTTTAAAATCCATTTTAACAAAAAATCATGTTTTTGGATCGTTAAAAGCAGCTAAAATGAGAAGCTAAGCTACAAGCTAAGCTAACAGGCTGACCTCAGGAAAAAACCTCCATCTTATCGAAGCTCCAAAATTCACGGTTGAAACCCGTGACTTCATATAAAAAGCTGTTTTTCTCTTCAAAAAGAAGAACGTTTGCTGATTTTTTTTTTTTTTTTTTTTTATTAAAAGCTTTGTGTGAAAAATGTCATGCTGAAGAGCTCAAACCACACCGAGCGTCCGACTTTTTGAGAAACAAAAACAGGAGAGGCAGCCCATGTCGTGTCAAGACACCACCGTCCCATTTTTCTTAAAGAGACTCTGCTCCCTCACTATCCATCCTTCAGTTCAAACGGTCTTATACTGCCATCCGGTGGTCAAAAAAGCTACTACACACAAAACTTAACCAACATTTCTTCTTAAATTTAACAATAATGAGTAATTATTGTCAAATTTCAAACAATAGTATCGTTTATCGCAATATTTTTTGTGACAATTAATCACCCAGCAAAATTTGTTATTGTGACAGACCTACGCATGATGAAGATCTTTAAATCTACTTCTCCTAGCATAAAGCATCTGCTAAAATATTGCCATGCATAAACAAAGAAGGTTTACAAGAAATGCAAAAAAAACGACAAAGGACCCCTGGACTTTTTCAGACGTTGTTTTCACAATTTAGCTAAATGTTAACTGGAACTGGCTACAAGTGTTTAACTTATGGTAAACAGATCTGCAAAGGAAGGGTAATACTGCTGAGATATAAAAATGCATGTCCACTTTTATACTAAAAACCTTGAAGCATATTTTTTCCTCGCCTGAAGACTCAACAGTAATTAATGTGGAGGGACAGCAGCACCCAATAACAACATCAAAATCCTGGGTGACAACATTACATGTTTTTGTTCTGCGTTGCCAAGTGCACCAGACCTTCTGGTCCTTCACATCATCAAAGACAAAAGCAGCTTCAAGCTCTCAAACACAACCCCCCCACCACCACATCCCAGCTGACCTGCCCCCGCAAGCCCATCAGTCTATGGTTTCAACAATTCAAGAATTAGAACTTGAACGGTAACTTTAACATACAAAAGTGGGAAGATGGATGTTACTTATGTGAAGAAAGATGTTTCTGTTAAAACAACAGCTGAAGAGAAATCCATCACTGGTTTATTCAAAAAAGAAAAAATGGAGCACTTTCAGAACTGCTGCTAATGTTCATCCATTTCTCCCAAACAAATGGACTCCGGAGAAGTGACGGATTTTACACCGAACCTAATAATCCAAAGGCCTGCACGGCGCGAGCCGTGGAGTTCCACTGTGCGTATGTTAACACCATTAAATCAGCCCAAATGCCTACATGATTCAATTCTTCTTTTCTGCAGTGGACGACAACTGAATCCAATTTCCCCAAAGTGGCTGTCCATTTCCTGTCTGTGTGTGACGAGGGGCTGTGGAGTTTTTTTATTTTCTTGCGGGGGGTGCGGGTTCACACTCCCTTTACCATTTACTTAACTCCTATCACATTTGGTGCAAAGTGTGGGACATTTGTGCAAAAGTATAAAAATATAAATCAGAGAACTGTGTTTAGGAACGATACACAACTGGTGTTTATGTTTGCATCTCTGCGCTGAATAGGAATGAGCATTGGGTTTGAAATGCACAAAAGTATCTGTTGTGTTTCTCAGCATTAACTCACATTTGGTGCCTAAATTCGTGCGTTTCAGCCAGATGAGGCTGTGGCCTTGGACGAGCCTGTCAGTGGCACTCTATAGCACAGCAGCTCTTAGTGGCCGTGACTCCGTGACCTGCTTTCCCGCTCCATCATGAATAGCTGCTGGCACCTCTCTCCAGCCTGTCTGCTAGATGAGGCACAAATTTAAAGAGCTAAAACCTCTCTTTTTTTTTTTTTTTTCCTCAGTACCATTACATGCTTTGCCTTGATTATGTTATTATACTATATGCTGCATCAGCTCTGAACAGTTTGACAGTGGCCTCCGGGTCATTTATAGGAACAACAACAAAAAAGTCGTCTCTTTCTGTGGTTTTCAAACACTCTTTGGGAGAGTTGGTCTACACACGCCATTAATGTTCTGTAGGAATTTGAGAAATGCAGAGAAAACGTAGAATTGGTGTTTAAAAGGGGGGTTTGTTTGGTATTTTTCACTTAATAGTCATGGCACTGAGCACAAAAGAAGCATAAAGACGTTTCTTTGAAGCACAAAGATTTCGCAGCAACCTGTTTTAATTCGGCTGTAATGATTTTATTCAGAAATATGAGCTGTTTAATCTGTTCTTCCATGAAACCTTCTACGTTTTTTTTTTTTTTTTTTTTTGGTGCAGGAGAGCAGCTGTAGACAGACGAGAGCTCTTATTTCCTCTGACAGACCAGGGCCTGTTTGCTACCTGCTTAATCCCCAGCAATTTAAAACTGTGTTTGGAATAAACGGGCTAATGGGAATAGAGCAGATATAAGAGCTCAAGAAACCGAGAGCTTCTCAGACTTTGATTGGCAGGTTTTGTCAGCAAGTCTCTTCCAGTAAAAAGACACCTGCCCTGGCCCTGGTGGGATTCCCCCACCCCACCCTCCACCCCCCTCTCTTCCTACAAAGTGAACCGCAAAAGCATTGTCTTAATTATTCCTCAGCAAAACCCCCTCCCCACACTACCTCATCCCAACGAGAAGGGGAAAAAAACGCACAATTAACTGTAAAGCGTTTAGGGGAGTGAGATTATTTACTGGGGCCCGTGCAGTGCAGACAGACGCTCTGAGGCCCTGAGAGACGAGCACGTCCATCAGCTGAAGAGCAGCAATCTAATTAAAGTGGCGGTCTTCTAGGAGGTCCGTGCTAACCTGTGTCACATGCTTTTTAAAGTGTTTGAAGAAAACACAAAAAGTCCATCTTCAGTGTTTGTAAAAAGAACAGGGAGGAGACTCTATAGAGGATTTTTATACAGATAACACAAAGAATGCAAGGATGTGGCTAAAGGAAACGTCCTCCTCCCTCCACTACGCTGACTTCACTGCAGACCCTCCAGGCTGAAACAACAACACAAAACAAAAAAACGAAAAAAATCTGCTGCAATTCAAAGAACAGGACTTTTTCTTGTGGAGGGAAACCAAATGAGACCGTGGGCCTTGGCTCCCCGGGTCAGCAAGCAGGTGGGAATGAGATGAAGCAGAGCGAGGAGGAAAGAAAAACAAGTACGGCAGCGTGGGGACGTCACATCTGGGCTGAATTAGAAAAGTAATAGAGCCGGGTCCCAGAGAAGTGTTTGAGGATCTGGGAGGCAGATCTCCTTTCTTTAGGAGCAGCAGGTTAGTGTGTCAGCAGGGAGTCCAGATGAGAACGATTAGAGCTGGCCTTTGAGGAGCAGGTGCCTCCACCGCCGCTCCTCTTTAGCACCGAATGGACGATCATTAATCTTACATTGTCATAAGGCATTTAAGCAGATGATACTTTATGAGCTTGTCAACTTCCTCCTTGTATGTGGTTTGTTTCAAAATGCAGACTGGGCGTGAACTCCATTACATTCAGCAAGCCTTGAAGATGGAGCTGATCTGCTGCTCTGCTCTGGGAGAGGAGGAGAGACAATAATGGGGCTTCTTCATCATCCAGTGGGCTAGCTCACCTGACATTACGTCACGATGGATTTTGCAAACGCAAGGCGCGAGCTTGAAACAGTTTAAAACAGAAGCTTCAACCACAACGGTTGCTTGAAGCAGACACGTCCACCGGCCAAGTCCAGAAAGAAGCCAAGTGTGACAACAGCCTTCTTAGTGGTCTCGTAATTTTCCCTTTGGCTCTATCAAACTCAACGTCTCCCTGTGGTCGCCCGCCCCGCCTGCTCCGTGTAACCAGGACAGACACGTTTGAGGATTGATTCAGCGCTACATTAAGCAATAGTAATCATTTACACCATGGGAGAGCATGTGAAGCAGGCGCTGATGTCACTTTGAGGAGGGTGGAATGGTTTGGGTGCTATGGGACTCCCGTCTCGCTCGGACTGGAGCTCCTCGAGCTGCACAGCCAAGTGGAAGATCTTCCTCCTTCTCTGCACCGTTTTCCAGCCCATTTATTTGCAGCTCACGGTTACCAGGAACTCCTAAACCACTCGGTCGGTTTCCAGGCCGTGCATCTGCTTACAGGCAAGTGGAAAGAGCAGCTGTAGACACAAGCTGCTGTGAGAACTACAGCGTGGGTGATTGTCCACAAGACAATGGGACTATTTTACAAATACAGTATAGAGCCATGGCAGCATTTGTTGTTTTACTTTAAGTGTTGCTTTCTCAACTTAGAACTGCAACTCTTTGGTGTTCATTCAAACCAACAGGCGGTTTAGATCTTTGATGTGGGATTCAAGAGAAAGCTGATGAAGAATTGCCGTATTTTTCCACCATATAAGTTGCACTTTTTTTTTTGCATAAATTTGCAGGTCCTGTGACTTATACACTGAAGTGACTAATATACATTTTTCCCCGTATTTATAACCCAATTTTTGGCTGAGATCTGACTTTTTTTTTTTTCCTTCATTCTGACATTGAAAATGTTGAACACTACCAACAACAAAGTCCATGCTCAATAATTCAGGTATACAATCCAACAGTTTTCAGTTCTGTCCAGATGACCTGACTGAAAATTGTTGGATCAAACACTACCATTTTCAGCCACTAGAGGGTTTTCAACTACAGGTTGTCCCCGGTTTACGGCGGACTTGCTTTACGGCGTTTCGCGTATACGGCCGTCGTGCCCCAGTGACGTCA
>JARVLU010000002.1:22382125-22406050 GCA_031762415.1 Simpsonichthys santanae | reverse complement strand
CGCTCCTGTGGCCATTTGGCAGCCAATCCATTTTTGGCAAAACACCGGCCCACATTTCCGGGTTGTCAGCGGTGACGTGTAACATACACGACGCAACAGCGGTGACGCATAATAGATGTGACTCATACGGCGGTGCAACACGTTTATGGACTTTTCCATTTTATTGGACATAATAGGACTTATGCGACTTATACGGTGGTGCGACGTGTACGGCGGAAAATACGGTACATATATGTGAATAAAATCTTTTTATTATGTTATTGTACAAAGCATTCTAAAGCATAAATGTTGTTTGAAAAACAAGTTCCAAAACATGGTGGTGTGGATCCAAAGTGCCTGAATAACTGGATTTAGAAAGGTTGTTTTTTATAAAAACAATTGTATGACAGGAGAAACACTGGAATTGAATTGAAAATAATACTACTACTACTAATAATAATAAAAATTAGTTATAGAAAAAAAAACATTGAAAGTTCTCTAAAACCAATACCATTGGAAAATGTAAGAATTTGGTTTTATTGTCCTATGGACTTTTGGTTCATATTTAGATATATTTTTTAAACAAATAATTTCTGTCACAAACTTAACGGCAGGTCTGAAACTGAGATTCTGGGTCCGGTCTGAATGGATTAACCTGTAAAAGTGTGCGCTTGCAGATTTGCACAGTAAAACACCGGAGGGTCCTGATCACTCACCAGGTCCTGGTTGGAGTTGTACTTTTCTGAGCAGAGCTGGATGTAGTTCCAGCCAATGAGCAGAAGCAGAAAGAGGGGCAGCATGAAGAGCTCCCAGTGCCACACCGACACCAGGAAGATCTGAGGAGACAGCAGATGACAGTTTACTCCAAACCCTGTCACACTGCAGCACTCTCAACCAGCTTTTCCAATTTCAGCAAACCTGTCCCAAAAACAACATCTTTAATGGATTTAACCACATCCTAAATCTCACACCAAGTACAGTACTGTAAAGCCTCAGATTTATCACCAGTGGCAACAGATTTTTCTCCTGGTGGTTTGAAAGTATAAAAAAAAACAGGTTTTAATGTCTTTAAATCCTATTTGCAGTAGCACTGTGCTGGCAGACAGCCTTACAGCTGAACAGAAAGCATGACATGGATAGGCATGATGGGCTGTCTTTTAACTCGCACATCAAATCCTCTTAGATTTGGAGGCAGCTATGCTCTCTGACGAAGCACATATGGCAACCGGAGACGCATTTGCAACATTTACCCCCTCCGTGGTGACGATACTGAGAAGAGTCAAGACCCCTGGTAGAAATAAGATGGCTCACGCTGAATGAGTAATCCCTTATAATTCCGTAAAAGAGTGGTGCTAAGCACATTGCACAAACCCCACTGCATTTCACAGCAGAGCGCTAATTGGACGGCTGCATTTAAACCCATTTACTGACAGCCTAATGAGTCTGTCTTCAACTGAAATGATCAGAAACGTGTGAGGTGGAATCACACATGCAGGTTGACAAGGACGAAATTAAAAAAAATAAATAAAATAAGTCCCCCACAGCAAGCTAAATCTTAAAATCTATTATACTGTGAATGGGCGCCAATACTCCCAACATATGGTGTACTTTTATTCATCAGATGTCTTGCTTCAACTTTTTTCTTTCTATTTCAGGTTAATTTTCTATCATCATTGTGCCATCTAAAACAGTTCAGTCACTTGGCTTGCCTTGTAAGTTTATGTTAAACTTGCACATGCTGTGCAGTCCAGGTTCAGAGAGCTTGAGGGTGTTCAGAGTACAAACAATATGTCTGAGTTAAACCTGAGACAGAATGTAAAGCTCAAAAACCTTTAGGCTTCAATAGCAGGACTGTAAACAGCAGACTGCTCCTGTCATAGCACCAACATGGTCTGTGCATTTTGCTCTGGGGGGGCAGTCTACCTACTGCCACATCAGGCCTAGGTTCAAGCAGCCATGAGGGAAATGTGTACCATGAGTAATACAGACAACATCGTGATCCACTGCCCTAGGCGTCACCACTGCAGAGCTTATTATCAACGAGTACAACCTGTGAACGCCTGGGTGAACATAAGAATCATATAGGAACAGAGTGGGATCACCAAGATGCAAGGAAACAGACAATGTGCACAATATGTTATGGTTAATAAGAGCTCATTTGAATTACGGCAAATAACAAGAGCTGGTGGGGGCCAAAAACAGTAAACAATGAATATGCATGATGCTCAGAGATAGCTGCACTACATCTCTGTTATGAATAACTTACGTCATGTATTGTCACCTCAGTTCCCATGAGGCAATTCTAAAGCGACTCTCCCCTCACCCCAGAGGAATTCTGCTGGATAGTGGACAGGTAGCTTGTCATATTCCCAGTATTCTTATAAAAAAAAGGCAAACAGTACAGGGGGGAGTGTGCCTGGAAGCTGACATGAGCCCAGCAGGAAGGCTGAACCTCCTTGCCCTCCCTGCAAAAGCTGCTACATTAACCACTAAAGTCTAATTGCTTGGTCTCTGTCTTCCTGTGCAAGTCAACAGAGGGAGCCAATTCATTTCTGCCCAGGGAGCCAGCAGAGAGAATCTGTCACAGGTATTCATAATCGCCCACTAATGCAAATTTCTGCTCACTGGGTTCTGGCTCAGTGGACAAGATAAAAGCCCACAGAAACACAATGCCTTGTGTCTAAACTGAGAGCTTAAATGAGGCTATAAACCAAAACTGTCAGAAATATCTCCTCAATTCCTCCCTCATGGTATGTTCAAACCCATGTGTTTAGGATTTACATGCTTTTTTTTAACAGGAAAAGGAAGAGAAACATCTGTGGGATCCTCCCAGATTCCTTCACTCAGGTGCACAGACTGAGACTTTAGCCGACAGCTATCCCACGATAATGAGACAATTTCATCCAATCTTCTCATAGTCCGCAGAGTTTATGTGCATTTTAGACAGAGCTAACCTCTAACAAAGGGATTTAGGTTTGTTAGCAAGAGGGTGGGTGATTAAAATATATGTTAAACAAAACACAACCGTATAGCGTAAATTGGAATAAAAGAAGTTTAAGCACTGATGGGCCCCACTTTCAGTTCAATATTTCAACTTTCTTTTTCCTGAAATTACAGCAAAACAAGGCAAATAAGCTGCCTGGTCGTTCACTGCAGTTTAGAAAGAGGGAGATAAAGCAACAGACAAAAACATCGGAGGTAGAAATTAATAATATATCTGAGAATTTTAGGTTAAACATAGCAGAAGTTGATAACAGGCACATTGTAAATGAACAAATGTGAATCTGGGAAGTGTGTTTTTAATGTAGGAAACCACTGACAAATACAATTTAGCAGAAAAATGCCTGTATGATTATGCAACGGGGTGCCTTGGGGGGGAATGAAGAAAATGAATTAATAAAACTATTAGCGCATAGTGGAGTAGATGATGGAGATGCACTCTCCTTAGCCACCTGTAAGCGCTTGGAGAAGAGGGCAACCCTGGGCAAAGCATTGCTGCCAGGAAGGTTAAGAACGGCTGACAGATTTGTTTTATGATGCCATTAATATGATTCCGCTAAATGCATTCTGCACCTTCTCATGCAGATCCCCTGGCCAGCAGAATCCAGCACCTAATAATAAAGCACTCAGCGATTAAAAGTGTGAATAAAATAACTTAAAGCTGAGCAAGCACAGCAGCTCCCACCACCCACACTCTCCCAGGGGAGCAAGACGGGACCATAGCAGGAACAAAGGGATGGAGACACCTTCCTTAAAAGTTTCTGGAAATTGATTAACAAGGGGTGGCCCAAACTATGAACCTAAGCCACCGACCGCCAGACTATGTTGCCAAACCTTGTCTGTTTACACCACAGCAACAACGGGCTGGAAAAAAATAGGCATCACATCAGTACAATACAAATAATACTGTTGTTGAGCCAAAAAAAGCAATAAATCATAGGGGGGAAATATTTTCATTACAGTTTGTGCAAAACAATGAAATTCCACTTTTTTTTTTTTATCAGGTACATTTGTAGAATACCCTTATTTGTTTTTCCAACTATGCACCAACCAAAAATACTGAAGATTTTATCTCGGCTCCATCTTCACAACTTCTCCTCAGTTGCACTCCACTTGGAAAGCTAAACAAAGCGAGGAGAGCGCCAGCCAGCATTATGAGGGTCAGTCATGGGTGCCGTGGACCGATGCCAGATAACGTGCACGAACTGAAAGAGTTTAAGACAGACTAAAGGCTGCAGGGTGTGTGTCTGCATGTGTGCGGTTGTCTAAGTGACTGAAAGAAACAACACACACAAACAGAATCTGGCTAGTGTAGGTATGTACAGGAATTTGTGAAAAAATTTGCCAAATTATTTATTATTTTACATTTTCTGTCATATATAAAAACTAATTTTTAAGAGGCACGAGTAGAGGCTTAACTCATGAAGGTGCTTTATCATTCAAGCTGAAACGGAGTCTGGAGGAGAGGGTTGATGCTGGGGACAGCAGTGGCAGGCTTGAAAAGTAGCTGTAAATGCAGAGCAATGAGACATGTAATTTGTGTTGAGCTCGGGCCAGTGTGGGGACAGGCTTTCAGGGGGTGTCGGAGTCAGAGGAAGCACAGATAAGATTTCTCTCCAGGGCAGGTAGAGTGTGTGGGCAGCCACAGTGCTCTGAGCTAACGCTGAATAAATATTTCACATACGCTCAGCTCAAGTCTTATCAACTGGGAAGAGATGCACACACACACACACACACACGGAGAGAAAAAAGAGCAAGTAAAAGAAATGCTGTCTTCGATACAGAGAGCCACAGTGAGTTGAAACCACTTGATTTACCAACAGTACTTGAGTTAAACATATTCAATAACTTGCTCCAGTTTTTGTCTACAACTGTTTATTTTTATTTTTTAACAATAAAAGTACAGATTGTAATGTGCTTTTATTGTTTAAAAAAAAAAAAAGTACAGATTGTAATGGGGGAGTGGTGGCGCAGAGGTTAAGAAGGTGCGCTTGTGATCGGAAGATCGCTGGGTCAAGCCCCGGTACCGACAACATCAAAAACGTGGGTGGGATAAGTGAAGCAGTCACACCTGTCTCCACCCTCATATGCCCCACTCTGGACCCTTGAGCAAGGCACTTAACCCCCACTATCTGCTTCCCCGGGCACCCTAGCAGCTCTCTGCTCCACACAGAGGGCTGTGGTAGCTCAGTGGTCTGTGGTTGTGTCATGAAGGGCATCCGGAGTAAAAACAATTGCCAAGTCTTTGTGCGACTTAATTCGCTGTGGCGAAGGGAGAAGCCGAAAGAATAATAAGAAGGAAAAAAAGTAGAGATTGTAATGACATCATGGTTAAATTAAATATGAATATTGGATTTCCTGTCAAATCAGTGTTCTTTTTTGTAAACAATACGAGCAAATAGTTCAATGTAATACAGTTTTTATTTTCTATTGAAGCACGAGGGAGGACAAAGCATTAGCATGTGCTCACAGGCCCAGTCGCTGCCTAAATGACACATGAGAGGAACCAGTGCAGGCTGGATGGAACAGGGCGGTCAGCGGGGGCTCTCTGATGCCTGTCAGTGGCGGCTACACTGACCCCGCTCTCCGGCACTGGCCACTAGTGTTTAATCCGTGTCGGGAGCGTTAACACTGAGCGACCTCCTGGGTGACAGATCTGCCATGCGAGCCTTTTCCCCCTGAGGAGGTGGGGAGCGTAGCGGCGGCGGCGGTGGTGGCAAGGACTCCCCCTCTGTCAGCTCAGCTCACACACGTTACTGCGTCAGGGCCAAGACCGGCCTTGAAAACAGTCACACGTGAGCGGACAGGTCGCTACTTCAGCTGCGTGGAGAGAGGTGTCCTCGGTGAGCCATTGTGATACGACACAACGTCACAAAAACAATGCAGCGAATACAAAATAAAACGCCAACACATGCACAGATCAACATCTTTACTCGTGTTTAACCACATTTTTTTATTTGTTTTACTTATAGTAAATATTAATGACAAACCTTCCAAAACAAATTAGGTATGGAACAATAAAACCGTCATGATAAACTCAATATTATCAGGTTAGTAATTACACCAATAAGTTAATGAGTTTCAATGTTCTGCATGTGGCCAGCCTCAGCTTCCACCTGAACGCAGCTAAATAACAGTTTTAAATCCAGGAAAGTTGCAATGCATTTTGTACATTGCCACAGACTAGACTTCAATAGTTAATAGATCTCAGGCTAAACAACAACAAACAAACTAAACACAAGCACATCGTCTTCATTTGTCTCTCTCAATAAAACGCAGTCCCGCTGCACTCTTTGTGAGAACTCCCACAGCCGATGCAATGGAGAGCGCAACCCCCATGAGACGGCAGAAACCAACTCCTTTAAGGCCCCTAAGTTTTTCCCAAACAGAAAGAAAACAGATGCAGAGCAGAAAGGAGACAACTCGCATGCTCGCACAGTCTTCTTGCTGTTCTCACGAATGCTCGACCATACTGCGTTGCAGTAAAGCACAAAAAGAACCGCGGCTTGTTTTCAGGGACAGCGTCAGCAAGAACAATTATGACAACTCTGATGTGGGCCTTGATCTCGGTGTTCTGGGTAATGGCCCCGACTCGCCGCGGCTCTGCTCAGGTGGTCTCACGAGACCTCTGGAGCCAGATCTGACCCAGTCCCAGCCCTCATCTGGGGAGACGACGAGTCTATCAGCACCCGCCGCAGCTGCCAAGTGTGTTTACAGCAGCGCGGCATCAAACATTCATCAAAGGCCATCTTTACAGTGTGTGATGTGAGGCGATCAGCATTTCACAAGCTGTCAAACGATGTCTAAACCAGTTGCTACCTGGCAGTGTCAAAAAGATACCTGCTTCTTTCTTGTCTAGATCCTGACAGATGAGGTACCCGATATGTTAAAATTTTAATCCTGCCTAAATACTTAAAGTGGTCTAATGACTGCAAATCTCAAAATCTGCTTTTAAGTGTAAATTATCCCCCTTTTTTTTAAACTTCCATTTCATCTCAGTCAAAACGGTTCCTATTTTCTCAAAGTGATTAATTTGTCTGGTTAATACTAACTCCGTTTAGCTTTACGTCTTTCCTTCTAGCGAGGTAAAGAAACATGCGTCTCTTGTAATGCGCATAATGGAGGATTCACTCAAAGTTGTTTCCACAAATGGCTCCTGTTAGAAGTAGTAACTGAGCTGATCCTTTCAGCTCGTGCTTCCAGCGGTGCTGCACCACCATCTACAGGCGACGAGCCTGCACGCAGCCAAGAACTCTGGGTGACCCCTCTGCAGTCAATGCTGATGTATATAGTGCATTTATCTTGCTCGGTTTTAGTGAAAAGCACATCTGAAGGAGATTATTTTATGAAGAGTTTGGCTGTCACATTTTTCTCTCTCGAAGAGAAGTAAACACGCTGTTGTCAAACTCTTGAAACGCGGAGATCTTCAGCTCATTACCGCAGCATAAACAAGACGACGGGGGATAAAAATAAAAAGTCTAAAAATCTCGTTTGCATTTACTGATAATGTTCATGAGGATTTGCCAGAATTGTGTTTAAATTTATTTATATTTATTACATTTTCTAATTAAAGATACATTTTAAAAACGAGTGGAAAACTGAACTTCACACAGAGCAGACTGCGAGTTTGAAAAATCAAAAAGAGTGACCTCTTAAACTCATAAACAGAAAGCCAGTACCATAAATCTTTCCGCTCCAAAACAGGAACTTACTGTTTATGCCGGTCATGGCATTAAAAAAAAAAAAAAAAAAAAAGTGCAGCTTTATGATTTTTGCCTCTCATGGGGGGGAGAATCATCCTGATATTTAAATATAAAACCTCCACTTAACATAAACCACGGTGGAGATCCCTCATGGAAAATTTGAATAACTTACACTCTAACAACCACTTCATATTGCATAGAAGAAATTGCATAAACTGGAAAGAAATGTGCAGTTCGTGCTGTGAGGAGGTCAACGAATCGGCCTGTGGGACTGAGTGAAATAATGGCTGAGTATTCCTGGTAAAGCACTACATGAGCATCCCACAGTCGCGGGGAAAAAAAAAAAAATCACAGCAGTGGTAATGCATTACAGGATGTATATACAGTGTAAAAGGGTAGGGATTGGCCAGGCTGCGTGATAAATAATGTATTGTAATGTATATTAAAGCCAGACCCACCACTGCAGTGTTTCCGACTCTGAGAAAGCCCGCTCTGCCTGCCGCTGTGGAAAAGAGCAGACACTAGTGGTATAATTATGCACATCTGAGAGGCAAGCAGAGGCCATCTGTCAATGTCTGAATCAGTTACCTTATTACCACTGCCTAAAGATATAAAGATAGGAGTGGGAGCTGCTTTCATTAGAGCACACGGTGGCATGCTGCTTTAGACAGCTCCAAACACTAACCTAATTGGAAATGATGACTTGGAGGAGGAGAAGCGACTGAACGGTGGACGCCCTTGGAGTGGGCAGGGGCATAAGTGTGGAAAGTAGCGTGGCACTCGGCTTGTAACAACAGCCAGCCAAGACCTTGTTGTGTGCCCTCGCTGACTCTTAGACAGCAATGTACGTTCTGCTATAGTATTTACATGTGATTTGCATGTTTCATCGACGCTTATTACTTGTTGAGTATATAACAAAAACCTTGACAAAAAAATAAAAGAACTTTTCACTCAATGAACTTTTAGTCTTCAGACGAGTGGTTGATGAATAGCAGCGTCTGCTTTACTCCTCAGCAATCACCTTCGACACGTGGACTGCATGAAGCGCTCCTCTTCACAGACAAAGCTGTCCTCAGACTTCGCTCTCGCTCGCTGCGTTTGAGCGTTTCAGCTGGTGTGCTTGTTGTTTCAAACAAACAAACGAGCGCTTGCAGTCTTGGAAAGCAGCATAAGCAAGTCTTTCCCCTTTATTCTAGCATGTCTATTTGTGTGCTGTGCTTCTAAACGGCCGGTGGAGTAGAAGTGGAAATGAAAGATCAGTGTTTTATTGTGAGCACACGTCGCCTGCGGAGGATCTAATTATAGGTGGAAGAAGACGCCCCATCCTGCTGACCTGTCACCTGTCAGACCTGCCTATCCTGCACTCCTGCATCACAAGTCTCTCGCTCTCTGCCCCCACTCTCACTGAGCCATCTTCTTTTGCTGCTCCAACTTTCTTTCCCAGATAGTAGCCTGCCTCCCACTCTATCCTTATACAATTGCTGGCATTGTTCTCCGTCTTCCTGTCTGTGTGTCCGCCTGCCTGTCTGTCTGTCTGTATGCTGTGCTCTTCTAAAGACTGTGATACACTGAGCCCGGCCATCACCTGAGGGGATTTGCACCTCAGTATCAGTGAGAAGGGCTTATAGAATACACCAGGTATGAATTGCATGTCATCCTGAGACAGAGCAGACAGAAGAAAGGCCATGAAAGGAGAGTTTTTCACACACCCTGTCTGTGACCGCTTCCTCACCCTGACACAGTGCTGCCAGGGTTTTTATGGCAATTGTGCACTCTTAATCATGACATTACATGGGCTGTGCTGTGGGAGATTCACTAGATGCTTTAAGATTATTAAAGCTTAGGACCTAAGATCACATACCCTCATTAAAACAGCTAAACAGAGCCATTTAAACAAGGTTCAAATCTCAGAGGCTGACTGTCACTACTTCAACAAAGGAAGCTCACACTGTGATCCTCCTTACACCATCCCCTGGGTTAGAAGGCTTTGCTAAGAAGTCAGACGTACAAACGCCAAAACCGCACCCTTTCGAATATACTCTAATGTCATCAGAACTGAAGGAAAGCCAAGTGGGGTTTGATTCAAAGGATGAATCACGTCCATCACATGCGCAGGGGGATAGAAAAAAAAAACAGAAGGCAGCCATTGTTTTTCATGGGAAAAAGACTAGAAGAGGGAAAACGGCTAACGCGTAGATTTGTCTTAACATCTCATTCACACAAAAAGAGAAAGAGTTAAGCTGAAGTTGCAGTGAAACGGGGCAAAACTTGTTCGCCTCAAGGCTTAAAGAGAGTTCATTAACGTGTGGCAATGACTTACCAGAAAGGCTATTACACTCCGTTGCGTGCTCTCCCACTGAAAACAGCTTTTAATGTACTGTAACGTATACAACACTGCTGTGCTGATTTTTCGAACCCGATATATATTCCTGGCTAGAACCTGGTGGAAAACAATTAAAAGAAAGCACAGGTTTGTATTATTAGATAATGGAAATAATGTCTATCTTAAATCAGCTTTATAATTTGTAACTGCTGTCCATGAGGTTAAAGGCAGTTTAATAAATTACTTGCAATGTGACCTATTTTTAGTTGGTTAAGTTTCTAAAAAAAAATTTTGGCTGAACTCACCTTTTTGTTGAACTTTAGGTTTTCCTCAATTAACTTGGTCTCCTTTGGTTGGAAAGTTCTGAAACCAGCTCTGATCTGGGATAGAGAATAAAAAATAAGTTAGACCTGAGACAATAACAAATTTTGCTGCATGAATAATTCTCAGAAATTATTGTGATAAATGATAATATTGTTTGAAATTTGACAATTACTAATTATTGCCAAATTTAAGAAGAAATGTTGGTTAACGTTTGTGTGTAGTAGCTTTTTTTGACCACCGGATGGCAGTATAAGACCGTTTGAACTGAAGGATGGATAGTGAGGGAGTGAGCTGCATTTCTCTAAGAAAAATGGGAGGGAGGCCCCTTGACGTGACATGGGCTGTCTCTCTTTCCTTTGTTCGGTTCTCAAAACAGCAGGCGCTTGGTGTGATTTGAGCTCTTTAGCTTAGCATTTTTCACACAAAGCTTTTAATAATAAAAATCAGTAAACAAGTTCTCAGCTTCTTTTTGCAGAGAAAAACAACTTTTTACACGAAGGCACGGGTTTCAACTGAGAATTTTGGAGCTTCAACAAGACAGAGGTTGTTTTCCTGAGGTCAGCCTGTTAGCTTAGCTTCTCAGCTTAGCTGCTTTAACCATCCAAAAACACGATTTTGGATGGTTAAAATGGAGTTTAAAGAAAAGGGGAAAACAAGGAAGAGAGGGGTCAGTGAAGAGCACTGGAGCTGAGCTTTTTTTCATCCAGTGTCTTCAGTAGAAAGAGAGAGACATGAAGAAATGATAAAGCCACTAAATGAAAACGAGGTTAATAATTTTCAATTCTCATGTGATTAAATGATTATTTATTGTGACAGGCCTAAGGTAAGTTTTGCAGTTCTTTACTCTTTTAGTTGACAATGCATACAACAAAATGCTACATTCATCAGGAAAGACTTGAGTGCATTTGATGTGAGCCATACTTTGTTATAGACAACCTCCAGCACCAGTGTGATGGTTCCTTTAGAAGTTCTACTCAAGTCTTCTTTCTTCAAAAACAGACATACCTGCTGGCCATTCTGGACCTTTAAGATTTTAAAACACAGATCATGTTTAGTTGCATTTTCAAATGTATTTATAGTTAGTAACTGTGGCATCAATAATTGGACACCAAATGAATTTAAAAAAAAAAACTTACAGTCAATAAAGGGATGGCCACTTTTCCCAAAACGTTTGGGGCTCTGTCTCCATTTTCATCCAGGACAGTCAGCTCTACCACTTCATTAATGTCCTTAATTGGTCTTTAAAGAAATAAAACACATATTCCCTTTCTTTAAAATATGCAATACAAAGTTTATGTAATGAGATTTGTTTCAAGAGGTCTTCTTACAATGTAAATGCTTTGTTCCACTCTGGGTTGACGGTCCTGCTCACTGAGTGAGTTTGAAGTTTACAGTTCCCAAGCTGGATAACGCAGAAGGGATTGCTTTTTCCTGTGAATGATAAAATATGTTTTGTTGTTTAATGTAAAGAAGAGGCCATTACCAGCAAATGCAAAGGCAAATGGCTTTTTACCATTGATGTCTGTGGCTGGAAGATCATTTGCTTTCAGAACGCTGACCTGAAGGATGCCAACTTCTTGTAAACACTTGTGAGAGTTTTTTAGACTCTGAAAGGGGAAAAAAATAGTCTGCAAAAGTTTTTATGTAAATATTGAAGCAGGTCAAAATGTATTCAAATTCACATATTTAGGATACAAGCTGTTTTAAGATGAACAAATTGATAAACGTTTTATTTCTCCAGAAAAAAGAAAAAAGAAGCTCTTACAAATTTTTCCATGACTGCGTCTCTCTCCTCTTGAATTGCCAACGTAGGCTTGTCAGCGTCTGTGATGGAGACTCCCCAGCAAGGTCTCTGGGTGACCAGGAACACCAGTTTGCCTTTTCCTGGGTCCAACACGTGTGTGTATAGCTGCCTTTCATTTAAAGGAAGCCTTGATACGTCAACCTCACACCTGGGACCCCAAAAGAACATTGAAAGATTAGAGCTGACAGTCTCTGTGGACAAACCGATGAGCAAAATTAACACGCAGCAAGTACACACATTCCCCATGATTCTTCTCCTTTTCGCCCTCTCTTTGAGAACACCTCCACCTGCAGAGGCTCCTGGTTATCTTCAAATTGACTGAAGTCAAACTGCTCTCTCCACTGGGGATTCGCCTGAATGCAAAGGTTCTGAAAGGGTAACAAAACCACAGCTTCAGCTCCCACTGTAACATGGAAACACACTTATATACACTCTGACACAATGTCAGGTTTAATGTATTATCAGAAAGGAGTGCCTCCTCCTTGACATGTGGATTAAGTCTTTGTTATGCCCAAGAAAAAGGAAGAAGCGCGGGCGCAAAAAGAGAGGTGTGCACGTATCCGTTTGTGTGTGCTTGTACGGGCACACCTCAGTTGCCACTCTGGGATTGTAAACACTGACAGCTTCCAATTAGAATCAGCTTTGTTCAACAAACAAACAAGCAGAGAGGAAAGCGGAGGGGTTTGCAAAGAAATGACACGACAACACGAGACAAGTGCACCGTGGAATCATCGGGGGAGGGAGGGGGGGGGGCAACAAATACAGGTAGATGAACGGGGCATGCTGGGTATGTAAATGAAGGAAATGAAGCCCGGCGCTCGCGGCGCACTGAGAAGTGAGTGGCAGCTTTGCCCAGTCTAATGAGCTGCCTCTGCCATGGCCCAGTGAGCCAAGGTGGAGGTGAGTCACTGGCAGGCACCTGCTGGGAGGAGAAAAGCTGCGAAGTAAAAGGATAAGAGCAAGAAGAAAGTGAAACCATGAAGATCAGGCAGTTATAGACAGAGGGAAAAGCAAGTAGGAAGGAAACAATCTTAAAAAAAAAAAAAAAAAAAAAAAAACATCAGTCCAACCTTGCTCGTGTACTTTTGATCACCGAGGCGAAAGCGGACATAAATATCGCCCTGGCCGTACTGCGGCAGGTCCTGTCCCTCCACTAAAGTGATATGAAGCACACCAGTCCACATCTGGTTCTTCATCTGGTTCTTTGGTGTTTCAGGTAAGCGTGGGGCAGCGTTTAGGTTCTGCTGCAGGGCAAAGATACATACAGACAGTTATGACTTCTTTTAAGTCCCTTTGCCCACCCCTCCTCCTTTCTTTTAACTCCTCACATGAAAGCATCGCACTTTCCCCTCCTTTCACCTGCCTGACACATCATCATGTTCACATATCGCACGAAAGTAGGACAAAGGTTTACACTATGGAGGAGCATCTCTATTGGAGCACATTAGCACATCTCTACTGACAAGTGAGGCACACCGAGGAGGCTCCTGGAAAAAAAGAGGAAGGGAGGAACGTCAGCGAGCAGCCAGATGTCCCTGGCTGTGACAGTCCCACTCATCACCGGCTTCCAGACTGAGTGTGGGGAGGCAGGACACTTGGCATACTGCACCGGAGACAGCAGGCAGCAGTGAGTAATGATGCAGACCGCACAGCTCTCTCATCAGCAAATTATGCATACATGCAGTATGTATGGCCGGCATCAGAGTTTACTGCATGTTGGCTGATTCATCCACTTTTTATTTGACCAGAAGAACAATATTTTTCCAACTAAAGTGAGCTATAAAACTAACCAAAGTAATTTGTTTTCAAAACACCTCTAGGAAATAAAGGCCAGCCCAGAAAGTAATCCATTTATCCTGCCGTGTGCCACAGTGGTAGTGAGAGGCCTTGATACGTTTCCATGTTTCGAGTTCCCACGAGGCCGTGCGGTGATAGGCCAGGGCTGTAAAAACAAACAGCGCAGAGGTTGTGTGGAGCTGACTGTAATTAAAGAGCAGGAGCGTAATCTGCTCTAGCCTCTTTGATTGCCTCGCTCCTTCGGCTGCCCCGGCGACGCCGCTTCAAACGGCCTCGCTGCAACTCCCCTGCTACTCCGGCTCCTCCTCATCACTACGGGGTCGCAACCCACATTGCCACCCAATCCGGAGGGGATCAAAGCATATCTCAGGGACCTGAATTAACATGGAATACCACAGGCACAGCCCTATAAATATCAGCCCCTTCAAAAGGAGAGGAACAGAGGGAGTCGGGGAGCGATATAAAGCAGGCCTCAGCCAAGTCATCCCAAGTGTTTATCTTGGACACAATTCTATCTCAGCGGCCAATAAAACAATTCCACTTAACTGTAAGTGGCCCCTAAAGAGAATCTATTCCTGGTCCTAAAAGGGCTGCGCGATTGCTTCCATATGGTGGGACAGCATGGGGACAAGCATGATGAGCTCAGACCCAGGTCCATTTGGCTGGCACCTCAGCACTGTCCATCCACAGCTGTGATATTACATTCTAACATCTGGGTTATTGCTCGCCATGCCTGGGAATTATCAGCCTTGCCGATCTTAGGCATCCCACATTGGCAATGTGCCTCGAACAAGCAATCCCCCCCACTCCCAATACATTCTGCTTCTCCCATACGCCCCCTCCCGTTTGAAACACTATCACACAGTAGTTTTACTTAGGCACTTCCCGGTCTCTGTGGTGGCATCGCAGAGGGAGAAAACCACGTTCTGATGGAGGGGGAGCGGCGCTGCAAGAGTTGAGTATTAAGCTCTTCCAGGATAGGTGTTAAATGCAATAAGATACTGCCCATCAGTCCAGAATGAAATGAGAGTGGGGGAAAAAAACTGCATTGTTACGTTGTTAAATTAGCACTCTGATTTAAGCGACAGAGCATTGTGCACGGTCCCACCACACATCTCTGCCTCCCTTTGAGTATCTTTAACCATCTGTGGCGTATAACCTACGATGTGTATGAAAATGGCATCCATTTCTTTGTCATCTAATTTCAAATTGAGATTGCCTACTGGACCATCAAGAGACTGAACAGTGGCAGATGTAGTGACAGCATAGGTGTGAACATAAACCCACTCGCTGCAATGTGAGTCCCAAACAGCAACCCTCCATTTTCACTCTGAATCTAATTACGGCAGCAATATATTGAAAACCACGTGAGGGAAAACAGAACTTTGTTTACAGCTAAACACATCTATAATATTTAGCTAATGGATTTATTGACAAATTCAGCCAAATGTTTTATTTTGATTTAAATTCTTAGGATATCATTTTATATATTTTTGTAACAGAAGATGAAAAAAATGTATACTTTACAAAAAAAAAAGTTAACTACAAATCCACAGAGTATATTATAGGCTGCCCTGAAAACAAGGTTACACACAAAAAGCAAGAGTCCAGACGTCCATGGTATTCTTTGTTCCTCCATTCCACAGTGAACTACTGCCCCCTAGTGTTGTATATAAGCTAAACATAAGCACTTAGATGAAAAAGTTGAATAGAAATTAAATTCTGTACACAATGTAGAAATCTTAGGCTGAAAAATAATCCTTACCTTATTCCTTTTTGCACGAAATCTCTATATAACAGAAAGAGAAGGCATTCAATAGGGCAAAAGTGCAAAAGGATTAAAAATGCTATCAACAAAGTTTTTTTTTTTTTAAATCAGAAAAATTCATACAGGCGCTCTTTTGACTGTGGCGTCCCTAAACACGAGGCGGACGTCAACAACTATAACTCCCAAATCAATTTCTTTGCCTTTTGGATCACTGAGATGCAACTCCAACTCTTGGGTTCTGTGGAAAGACAAAAAAAAAATAAAAAAACTCATGAGGACAACTTTAAGATAACTTTTCCCCGTAAACACTTTAAAAACTTGTACATCAAGGACTCACTTCTGCAATTCCAGGTTTCTCAAAGATATAGTACTTGAACCCATAAAGTCATCAGAGGTGAGATTTTTATCGTAGACCTGCCATGTTAAAACAAACATCTCCAGTAAAAATGGTTTTCCAAACTGAACCGAGCGGCTTTAATGTTATGATAATGTATTTAAACAAAGAATGCGTACCCGGACTTCTACTATGTGGTCTCTGTCTCGAAGGGGATGAGAAAACGTCTCGTTCCATCGAGGATTCAAGTTTTTGTAAACCGTTTTGCTTTTATAAAATTGCTTTCCTTCAAGTTTGAATTTAACATATGGATCACTTGTACCTGAAATAAAGCAAATAAAAAGAGCAAATCAAGATAAGGACAAATGGTTATCATATTACCAGTAAAAACAATGCATGTTTGATTCGAGGACATGTGGTGGTGAACTCTTTCAATGCATTTTAACATCAAGTGAGAAATTACTTTACAATCTAAACCATACGAGGGTATGAAGACATATGAATGCACACCCTCCCACCATGATGACTGTGTGAGATACAGTTATATGTGGGCAGGGCGTGCGCACCCCACACACGGCACAAACAGGAAAGTAGCTGCTTAATTGTCAGAGAGTGGAAACACTCGCCAGTGTGAGGCAGCCAGAAGCCAAAATCTAGAAGCAACCAGTGTTAATCTCCCAAGCCTGTTAAGAAAGTCTGTCTGTGAGCGGGGTGGGGGTATCGGACTTCTTTGTTTCTGCAATTGCACGCAGATTGGCCAAAAAAAATGGAAGCCAGCCCCCATGCCTTCATTTGTATAGGAGGAATAAAGGGGTGCTTGAGAGAGCCTGCGGGGAGGCTTGAATCACATGACAAAGGCCCTGTGGGGATGGGCTGTCAGGCCTGTCAGCTCCCCACTCCAAATGAACATCTCGCAAAAGGAAGGCAGGACCCACAGCAGCTCCACCCTGCCAGCCTGTGACAGGGAAACCTCCAGGCAACTTGACAGGAGGAGAATGTGGCAGCTAGCAAGGAGAAAAAGCTCTGGCATGAGTGAGAACGGTGACGATGGAAATTAATGGGGGGGAAAAAAGAGAGAACAAAAACCCTAAGGAGCGGGGGGGCTGGTGGTGTGGGTCCTTTCAGAATATGTAATGACAGTGTATGCCATTGGTGGGCCTTTGGCATAGAGCTGATTGTTGGGCAAACAGTGGAGGGACAGGGGGCGTGTGTGGGCACTGCATCATCGACGTGCCATCCTGTCAGAAAGTGTAAGGTCTCAACTAGCAGAGGGCACCGAGCACGAAGGGTCACGTTTCACCTGATGGGATAAAAACAACAGAATATTTCCAAACCTCAAAGAGATTCTCAAGGTACAAGATTTACAATAAAGTAATGACCGTCTTGGGGGGTTTACATATAAATATTACTGATTAAGCTGTGACTACATATAATAGTTATTTCTATTGTTGTTTTAAAACACATCTGAGCTTGACTTTTTAGTTAGCCATTTTATTTGTTCAGGCCAAAATAAGCATCCATGTTGCAGCGTGTTGTCATTGTTTTGGCTGGTTTGAACTAGTGTTGTGACTTTTAACTGTATTTTACTGTAGTTTATTGTTATTGTTGTCTGTACTTTATATGTTTGATCTGTGACAGGTTCCTCTTGTAAATGAGTCATTGTGGCTCAATGAGACTAGCCTGTATAAATAAAGATTGAATTAATAAGTTATGCTTGAGACCACATAAGCATTATTATTAATAATAATAATATTAATATTATTCAGGTATCTATTGTAAATGAGTCCTCGAGGCTCATTGGGATTAACCTGTATAAATAAAGATTGATTTAATAAGTTATGCTTGAGACCACATAAGCATTATTATTATTATTATTATTATTATTATTATTATTGAGAAATTGAGAATTGAGAAAGCTTCTCAGATGAAGAGCAAAACGTCTTTCTGTTACAAATGAAGTCCAGTAGTTTTTGTATTGAACGTTCTTTTGATATTATTATTATTGTTATTATTATTATTATTATTATTCAGGTATCTATTGTAAATGAGTCCTCAAGGCTCATTGGGATCAACCTGCATAAATAAAGGTTGAATGAAAGAAAATTATCTTGTGATGTTGTCATTTCAGTTCATGCCACCAGAGGGCGCTGTGATCCCAAAGCAAACGTTCAGATTTTCAATCTGGTGCTCTGACTGGGAACAAAAGTGTGTAAGAAAAAAAAAAGTGTGGATAAAATACAAAAAAAGTTTTTCCATCTTTCTTACTCATGAAATAATACTGTAAATTTTAAAAAAAAATTCAAAGCTTCAACTAGTTTTATGAATGTGCTTGTAAAATACATTAAAATTAACTTTTATAATAATTTGCTTCCTCGCACTGTGATTGCTGGACATGGGCACCGGCAACCCCCGTGACCCAAAATGGAAGAAGTGGGTAAAAGATAATTGATGGATGGAAGTCATTTTATCCCAGGCTATGTGTTTGTCACACGGGTCCAACCACATACTTTTCTAAATGTTTTTTTTTTTTTTTTTTTGCGTGCGCATTGTTTAACAAGAGACGTCACCCTTGCAGCCAAACAGAATTAAAGCATTTCTAGTGCACACCCAATTTGCTTGTGGCACACATTAGCACATGCCTAATAAGCAACTCATTTGTCTTATGGCTCAAAATTACAAGGAGCTGACAAAATCAAAATGCTTTGTTCACATGCAGCATTTCATCAAGGACTCACCCATCAGCTATGGACAACAACCTACATTCCTTTAGTCTACAAATGCAACAAAACTTCTCTGTGCTGCTTCAGCTGTGAGTGTTCAAATCAGCCGATGGTCAAGAAAACAGCTGAAAGATGAATTAAGTTGGAGTCTAAATTAGACACCAGCTAAAGTGGAACAGGTGTTTAGCAGGTAGGTGACCTGCGTGTCGCTAACCTACCAGAGCGCTTGTCTCTGATGACCAGGTTCCTTCCCTCCTTCAGGTTGATGATGAGGAGGTACCTCTGAAGCGGGTTGGGGATTGGAGCGCCCGGGCCTGTGCTTGCTGACAGAACGTCCTGTGAAGAACACATTCACATTTACACACGGTTTAACATCAGCTGCTCAGATTAGTTCAGCGAGTAAATACTCACAGAGCAATCTATTGGCTCTACGTCGTTTTCGTCGAGATCATCGCCCTCACCGGCTTCAGCAGAATTTTCGCCTTCACACGCTTCAGCAGAATTCTACAAGAAACAAATATTGTAACTTTTCTTTTTTTTTTTTTTAACAAAACAGGGTGGCATGTTTGGATGTGAACTTTCCTCAAACATAAAAATGAAGTGATTTTCATTTAAATATGGCTGTTTATTACTGTCATTCTGTTTACACTTTATCACTTTAAATAACCTTTTTCAGGACGCCACGTGTAAATGTTCGACCATAGAGGCAGACTGATCAACCTGTGTGTTCATTTTGTAAAGCACTTCACTCCACATTGTGCAACTGACTTGTGGCGCGGGTTCTTAACTGGTTCCTGCACAGTTCCCAACACAAATCTAGAGATGGAGATAAACGGGACACCAGCGAGTCCGATCTGTGGTGGTCACTGCAGTAAAGTGGTGCAAATGAACCGACCGTCTGTGAGAGCAACAATGTAATCAAATTCATTGCCTAAAATTCTAAAACGATGCAAATCAAATGTTATTTTAACAGGGAAAAGAAACCATTTGGGTAAATGCGTACAGTTTTTCCATAAAACAATAAAAATGTTCCATATTTTACTATGCTTATTGTATTTATTTAAAATATGCTCCTTATAATCTCCTGTTAATCAAATTGTTTGTAGAAATTGCACTTTTCTATTTTTTTTTTTTTAAGAAATTGGATGGTTACAAGGTCTCTGATTTCTGAATTGCTGTTAAAAGAATTCCCTAATGTAAAACTGTGCTATAATATTCTGTTACACGTGTACAACACTCTACCCCTCTCCTTTCAAATACTGCAGCCAGACTTCCAGTAAATGTTTTAAGAGGTCTGAACCAACAGTTCTTCAGGCTTTCTGAAGACCTTTTTATTGTTTGTTTTAACGTTGACTGCTTTTTCACTCCTTATCTGTCCAGAACCTGACCATTTTCAGTTTAGTTTCATGTTGTTGCTGGTGGTAGCTTGTTAGGCTACTTACCTCTGACCACTGAACCACTCAAACACAGATGAACCAGTGTGACAACATACTCAGACAACTTAACAAAGAAACCATTTAAAATATCTAATGACATTGTTTTACAAGCAGTTTTTCACACGAACACAGTTTGCCCCCAGTTCAATGGTTGACTATGACAAACACCAAAACAGTTTATCAAACAGAAAATGGCATTCTTATGCTAACAGTGCTATTACCAAAGAGCAATGAACTGAAACCTTGTCACTCAGTAGATGATCAAATGAAGGATGCTACGTCTTACGTCCTGTGCCAGGTCTTTTGGTCTGTTTTCTAAAAAACTACACTTTCCGATTCAGTTCATCTAATGCAGATAGCTTTCTTAAGTCTGACACTCTTCTTTTAGTTTCCACTTTTCTCATAGTATTGGGACACATTGCACCATATGTCATTATGGTCAGCCACATTAACTGAACAGAAAAACTTGGAAAGACTTTCAGAAAGCTTGGACAACTGTTGATCAAAAACACTTTGACGTTGCAAGACAATCTGCCTCTTTGAAAGCAAAATATCACTATATGTATATGAGAGGGGATTTGAAAACATTTGAGAGTTGATTTATAGTTGGACTGACCTCTTCCAGAGACTCCTCCAGTTCTAGTCCCTCGTCCATGCAGAAGTCTCTCATCAGCGAGGATGACGACTCTTGTTCCAGCTCTTCCTCGTCCACTTCTAATATCCAAGGCGTGCTGGCCTGCTCCTCCATGGAAGTGCCGATTGCAGAGACCGATAAAGCATCTGAAGTCTCAAAAGAATTATCTAACAGAGACATCATCTCTGCAGAGAAATTTTCACTGATTGTTTGTACTGGTACTTTCTCAGCTGACGTCTTTTTTGGCTCAGTCAACATGGTGCTCTTATCTATGTGAGGGCGCTTCTCATTCCCCTGTGAGTTTGCTCGGATCAGGAAGTCACTGACAGTGTCTGAGACCCGTCTGTCTGCTGAAGGTTCATCACCAAACAGACTCCCTCTCTCGGATTTTGAGTCGTCCTCGTATCCCATTTCTGGGAATGAAAATCTCTGCACCCTTTTGTTGTTTTTGTTATCCATATGTACCGGTACATGCAGGCCCCCTTCCATGAAGGTTACTTTGTTTCCTGGGCTTGAATTTTTTGCATTATTTAATTCCTCATAAATATTCCCGACTGGCACGCTCAGTCGGTTCGCCTGTGTGGCAGAGTCATTCATCTGAGGAACTCTGTAGGTGACTTCTGTTAAAGGTTCACAGAGTTTGTTCGCTAAAAAGGATCCATCGGACGTGGAGCTGCTAGCAACAGAATCGGTATCACTCAGACCATGAGGGGCACGAAAGTAGATGCCATCACAAGCAGTGGACTGGAAAGGGCTTACTGGTGACTCTGCTTCACCTGGGACTAATGTGAGGTCCGGTACCGAAACACTGCGCCGATTGGCTAGATGCCTCCCCTGCTTAGCAAGCGGCTTGTTCTTACGTGGCTTCTTAAGGTGGAGTAGCTTCGGTTTGAAACGTAAATTGTCCAAAAAGTTCTTCTTTTTAGAATCCATCTTGAGCGATACCTGTTAAAAGAGGAAACAATGGTGAAAAATAAGTTTTTCTACCTGTGTAAAGTTACCAGTCCGGCATTATTTTCAAAAGAGATCAAAATGTGAACTACAATTACAACTAGCAGTGCCAGGACTTACACAGAACTTTGGAAAACTAATAGCAAAGCTTAAATCTGATTTTCCTGCTGTGCTCCATGTTGATTGCGGGTTTTACGCATTCGATTATACTTGAATTCAAAGCAATGATCATAATTTAAGTTCATAGTTTCTCAGTAAAAAGTAAAGGAAGAGGGGATTTAGTCAATCAAAAAAACTTTTCAAGACTATCACTGAGTAAAAGGAATACAAAACGTATTGCTGTTGACTGGGAGGACCATTGTTTTCACCACCACACCAATGACTGTATTTGACCCAGGTATGAAAAACAAAGTAAACTTCTTCCTGTAAACAACCCACCACCCAGACATAAAGATAGAAACATTTCTGAACTTTCAAACCAATCATCTAATCTCAAACACCATCTGCTAAAAAGTGACAACACATCACAGCTGAATAAGACCAAAGAGCCAACAAAATCTTTAAATTACCTGTTCGAAGTCTCAGCTGAAAAGCCAGAACTTCACAATAATTTAGTTGCCAACTAGTCTAGAGAGAAATTTTCCTAACACCACAACCATTTGGAAGTATGACGGCAAAGAGGACGTGTTTTAGAGAAGACGACAAGTGATTGGTGGAGGAGGAGAAACAAGGTGAAACTCGCCGTACTGGTCACACGAGTTGAGTTTCAGTGACGCTGAGAATGCCACTGGTAACAGCTGAGTCCTTCCCGAGCTGTCCACGGTGGACGGAGCTGCATATGACTCCAGTTATGTGAGATCAGAAACTATCTGACTGCAAATATTGTGTAAATGACGACAGTGCGGAGAGAGAGAGCCTCAACAGACCCTGGAACAGTGAGATGTTTGCTCACAGTACAGCAGACTGTTTTGTTAGACTGTTTGTTGTTGATTTGTATATTTGATGGTTTATTTGCATTTCCGAGGCAATTTGTCTGCTTTTAGACTTGTATACAGTACAATTCTCTCCGCGTTCTCGTATAGGTCCAAGTGTTTGAAAATATACTTAATGCCATAATCTAGCCTAATGCTACAACACAACTGTCCAAAACAATCCCACAATACTTCTGATTGATTCTGCGACATGACTGAGGCATATGAAATGTCAGAAGAGATCTAGCACTAAGTTTCACACAGCCCCATATTTGTTTACAGAGGAACACAGTTAGCCTAAGCTCCTCAAAACTGAGCATTGGTGTTTGCAAAGTATAAACTACAGCTCTGTGTCCACACGGGAGCTAATGCAACAGACCCACTGTTGTTCCCTCTGTCTCCCTGTCTGTGCCGAACAGTGGAGGCTACATGACAACAGATGTGGTGGAGTCTGGGCAGAGACTTGTTCAATATTTGCTGACGTCTTAAGGAGATCAGGCCCACATGAAAGAGCCACAACTTGGCTTCCAGTTAAAAGGCAAGTTTGGGTATCTGCTCAGGGCAAGCCCCTGTGACAGGTGGCCCCCCAGCCCAGATCTCACCCAACTCAAACAATCCAAAATCTTGCTTGGTTACTCTGCACACGCACACTGGAGCTCATCCAAGCCACAGCACAGCTGGTCCCATGGTCAGGAAGCCAAGAACATGCAGTAGGAACAAACAAGCTCAGCAGCAATAATGATATGAAGTTCATTTTCTTCTTCTTTCAGCTTTTCCCTCTTCAGGGGTCACCACAGCGAGTCATCTTCCTAAATCTCACTCTGTCCTGTGCATGCTCTGTCCAGCTCCAACTACCTCCATGTCCTCTTTAACTGCATCCATACAGGTGCTGCTCATAAAATTAGAATATCATGAAAAAAGTTGATTTATGTCAGCAATTCCATTCAAAAAGTGAAACTTGTATATTATATTAATTCTTTACACACAGACTGATACATTTTAAATGTTTATTTCTATTAATGTTGATGATTATAACTGACAACTAATGAAAACCAAATTCAGTATCTCAGAAAATTAGAATATTACTTACGACCAATTTAAAAAAAAAAAAGGATTTTTAGAAATGTTGGCCAACTGAAAAGTATGAACATGAAAAGTATGAGCATGTACAGCACTCAATA
>JARVLU010000002.1:22353476-22366391 GCA_031762415.1 Simpsonichthys santanae | reverse complement strand
CCCCCCCCCCCCCCCACAAGAGTCTGCTCTCACTGAACCACTTGCAACACACAAAGCTGGAAAGTTAAAATGTGCAATCTACCTTAACTCCAGGTCTTTGCTATGTTGAGGGTGTGGTGCAATGTCATATTGATCATAAAAAAAGCCTCCTACTTACCGGTACACAGAAAAAAAAAAAAACACTTGGGAAAGTTTCTTGAGATTATTGGCTTGGTTCACAGATTTTATGGAGGTGATTAAAGTGGAACGTGGAGCATGTGGAACTAAGACGAGCACGTTCACTTGTACCGATAAAGTTCTTTGTGAGGCGGCAACTTCACCTGCACACCATTTTATGCCAGTATGAATAAATAAAAAGCTCCGCCGTTTGACAAAAGATCTTTAGGCTAGTGACGTTCATGTGCAGTGGCGTGCTCTTTACTCACCAGTGGGGGCATCATTCCTTTGCTTGATGGAGGGATGACAACCCTTAGGTCAGGTTTGCGGCTTCCCATTCCCATGTTCCCTCCAGGAGGCGGCGGAGACTTGGTAGGCATGACTTTACCCAGGCCGTTGCCACTGGCTGTGCTGAGGAGGCCCGGCGAGCCCCTGGGGTTAACGAAACCATTCCCTGCAGAGACGCATGGCAACAGAAACCCATCATCAAGCCGTGGACTGTGACTGACAACACTCCCAAGTCATCAAAAGGAAACCTCTCGCACCGTGCTGTTTTCCAGCTTGCTGCAGCACGCAGCGTTAAGTGCTTCCAACCCTCTGGGAAGTTTTAATCGACTCCGATAATTATCCTGCGCGTTTACAAAAATAAAATGTCCATTTTAAAATTGATGAGCCTTTTATTTTTTATTGTGAATGATTACATCAAAGCCAGTTCTTTGCATCTTGGGATGAGGAGCAGTTCACTGACAAATGTACCGTGACTGCTTAAAAGAAACAACTCGGGCCATTACAGTTTAAAAAAAAAAAAAGTGCAATGAAATGTTTTGTCACATTAGCAACAGAAAAGTGCCAACTTGTCCTCTAAAGATTCACACCTTTGTGCTCATGGTCATTAGTCACTTCCCTTTGTATCTGTCTTTAGAAAAGCATCAGTCCAAACAACACATTTTAAGATTTCTCTTTCCATTGCACAAGAGCTGAACCTCCTGACGATGATTGTTATCAAAGGGTGTGGACAGATCATTAAAATTCAGCAAGAAACTCAACTTGAGAAGTATTTTTCACAGAGCTGTTAGTGTTACAGACCGACAGTTGTTGAGACTTCTGTCTGAGACAATTCATACCACAGTTTTTCTGATACTGTTTCATGTGATGAGCTGTGGCACCGCACACAGCCTCTCTGTATCGTGTCTTTGAGAAACGAGTTTAGTTGGTGGAAGTGTGTCGGTGAAAAAGATGACACGTGGAGCCAAAAGCAGTCTGCAGCTTTGTTCACATGTTTATCGCCCGCTGCAATGCAACGTGAAGATGATGACGATGTCGCTGGTCTCGTATGCTTGTGTGTTCATGTGTCTGTCTGTTAGCTAAATATTTCACATACTAGTGGACATATTTAAATTTGAGTCAACTCAGTTGAATATAGATGACACAGCCGACTAACCTTAAAAAGCAAAACTGTGTATAACTCATTTACTTTAACAAAAACAGACCTAGGATTTGGTGTAGGAGTAGCTGAGGGTTACCCACAACACATATGTCAAACTCAAGGCCCAGGGGCCAAATGTGGCCTTCGTTGACATCTCATCTGGCCCCCAAGATGATATTTTAAAAGTAAAATACTTTTTTCACTTGATTTTCTTTTCAGTTATCTTTTATTATGATGTCAAACGTGCACCAGAGAATGTCAAATGAGACCAATCAAACTCTTTTTAAGGAACCTGTAACCAAGAAAAGATGTTGGGTTAATTAATTCAAGTTAATGTAGATTCTGAAACTGGTCCTTAGTTTGAAAAATATTTAAATTTTGGCCCCCTTTTGTAAGTGAGTTTGACACCCCTGCTCTAAGTGCTATCCACAGCAAGAGATCTTTGTTTGAAACTTTATCATTAATTGCAGCAATCAACTTTTTTTATACATCGTTTAAAGAATAAATATTGGAGCGTGCATCTATAACTGATTAGCTTTTGTAATAAATCCACTTAACAATGTCTGTCATAGTTATTCCACATTAGCAACACAAACATACAATACAGTGGTCCCTCGTTTATCATGGGGGTTTGGGACCACGGCCCCCCACCCCCGTGATAAATGAGAAACTGTGAAGTAGGGATACAGTAGTCCAAGTGCGAATAAACTTCATTGTCATTACCATCTCATGTGGTACATGTAATGGAACAAAATTATGTACACAAGTAGTAGTAGTAGTCGTAGTAAGTAGTGGTTTATTTTAGTATTTATAAACAGGTATATAATAAGGCGTTTTAAACCCTTCCCACACTCGTGCAATGTCCCTAATGTTTCTAAACTCTAAGCGCTCTAAAAGAGCACAGCATGTCATGATCTCAGCTCTCTGCCACCTGCCAGCGATCTTGGCCACGCCCACTTCTCCACTGCAGAGTGGAGATCTGACATGCTGCAAGAGGAAGCTTCTCCTGTAGTGTGAGCTGCACAAAGGTGCAACCGATGCTAAATAATTTCAAATAATTTTAAAATAAAAATTTCATGCCCATCGTGAGGCTCATCCATCCATCAGCCAATTGTGTGTCATGTCCACTTTTATTTTGAAAGACCGCGATAGAGTGAGTCCGCGAAAAACGAACTGCAAAGTAGCGAGGGACTACTGTATTTACAGAGCTATGATGTGGTAGTAGCTGCCAGTCATTCACAACACTCTAAACGTGACATCCTGCAATACTCACATTGATAGCGTTATTTTCAAGGTTTCATCAAAATGGCTCGAATTTTGTAATTTCTTTAAACGATTATGAAAAGTTTGTCAAGAAAAGCAGAGGACAATGTGCATTCCCTCAAGAATTGCTAGGCCTTTTTCATTTTTTTTTAAATAATTTGTTCTGTTTTCTTTTATATTCCTACATCATTTTATCTCTTTAAAGGAAAATAATGTGTGACTCATCTCAAGGTTTGCAATGGGTTTCAGCAGATTCCACACAAAAGTGCTCTAATAAAAACAGGACAGTAAACTGGTATAAAAACAGCTAAACAAATAATGTTTCAAGTGCACTCTTGTTTGGAACCAGACTTGCTTCGTCTGTCTGAGTAGAATTTACCTTTAAAACAAAAAACAAAAACAGGCTTTAAACCCTGAAAACAAGAGGAAGAAAAAATGATGTTATCCAGCACAATATCGAGAGATCAGTAACACTTCAACAAGCTGAAGACTCTTCTATTGTGTTGAGCGTGCAGCAGCGAAACACAAAGTGTGTGCACAGCGAGGAGGCTCCTGCATAGAAACATAATAGAACAATAGCCCCCGCTGACTTCTGATAAGGAGAGCAACAATTCATGGCCAAATAAACAGTTATGAAGCCTACAATAGTATCTCACAGCTGAATCAACAGTGTGTACAAGCAGCTATCGCCATCAGCTCTGGCTTTGATCACACGAGACTTGGCCGCTGCAAGAAAACCGTGTTTACAGAATTAGCAAAGTTAATGTCCAAGGCCCCTCAAAATAGCGAGCCCTGATTAGAAGCAGCGAGGACGCCATTTAGTGGGAATGGGACGTTAGCGCAAATAGAATTTTGTGTGAAGGCACGGACAGCAAATGTTGCACTTTGGCATATAAAGCCCCGTCTGATAAAGACCAGGGAGTTAGGACACTTCATGCCAGCAGAGATCTGCAATGTTTGGTAGATGTTTGGTAGAACAACAAGACGAGAGATGACAAAACAGGCTGTTTTCACAACAGACATTTTGACTTAGAAGAGGGAACCACCATCCCTGTCATTAGTGGGTGACTTGTTTCAGCTCCTGAACCACAACAGCTTCATGTTGTTGTTGTGCTTTGTAACATCATTACACATTATACATACCAGTCTGTATAAACATGTCCAGTTAGTCACTTGTTCAGTCCTGAACGATTTACTCAAACAACAGATTACACGTTGTGTCGAGCATCAACTGTAAAGAGATATTATCGCACAACATCTGGGAAGAAAAACATCAATTATGAACTCCTGTTTGACATTAAATGACACTTTTATTATGACGCCATCGTGCACAACTACTGTAAAGTGTATAACTACTGTAAAGCCCACATGCTTCTGTGTAATTATCCAGTTACATAGTTATTGACCGCCGCTGAAAAGCGAAGGTGAACTATAATGTTTTTGGCCAAGATTGGAGGTGCATTTGTCTGTTACCAAAACTGTAATAATTCATTCATTTCTCAACATAAGATGGTCTTTGTCTAAAACTCTGTGACGAACGGGTGTAGGTGATGTGCATTCCTTCAAGGAATGGTTGGCCTTGAAAAGTAACAGGTGTTTTTTGCTTGTTTTGTTTTAAGGTCAGTGGTTTCATTGTAATTCTAATTGTAACAATTTGCTATCCAAAACTTGCCGTTGGTGGGAATGATAATACCAAGGCCAGATGTCAATAAATTTGAGTTTCACATGGCTACAGTTATGATTTGTTCATTTTATTTTTAAAGCTTTTTTCATTGAAGAAACAACAAACAACAGCAAGTATGAACATCAATAATCTACATCCTTTAAACCAATTTCGGGTAAAGTAAATTACAGTAGTTATCTCAAAAATAATGTGCTAGAGAATTGTTATGGGATGATTTTATTAATCTCTACAACGGACAGTAATTCTCATTACCTGAGGTCTCACTCTGCAGGAAATGTTGCCTTGTTCTACCACCAAACTTGTTTTTTGGGTGGCATGAAGACAAACTACTCAATATTATTAGATCAGATGTTCTCATTTTTGTGCTGAATTGATGTAACTGCTCCAGGGTGTTTGTCCACAGCATGTGCTCGATGAATGACAGCAAAATATTACTGGAATACAAAAGCAGGAATTGTTACCATCTCAGTCATTTTGGATTTTTCTCGGCACTGATGACGATGTGTCACACTGTCATTCACACAGTGCTGTTTTGACTTATTTAGATTTGAATTAGCACACCTTACGTCCTCATCTGACTTGACTTGACTGATAATGAGTGACTCAAACAACTCCTTCAAATGAACGCCAGCAAGACTCAGTGTATGTGGACAAATATCAAGTTAGGACAAAGTTAAGGCTGAGCTTCCAGAAGGACATTTCACCAATCTTATCTGAGGTCTGCACAAATTCTCTATTCAAACTTCTCACTGAAAATCTTCTGCAAACTAAACCTGTGCACGTTGAAAGCTGTTCGGCTTCTGTTCATTGTCCTGAATTATTAACACGGTATGAAAAGGGGCATTATGTAAGACCTTGTATTTACAAGCAAAACATTCAGTGTTCATTTTAAGTTCAGGAAAAGAAAACATGTCATTGTGCTTGATGTCCCATGCGCTTTAGGTTCAAGCAGAAATAAATAAAAAAACGTCTGAATGAGAAAAATATCAGAAAAGTTATTCTAAAAGCGGATGCTGAGCATGAACAAGTATACATTGTAAATAAGCTTCAAAAACCTGTAAAACTCCAGCATTGATGATCAGTACAACTAAAAATGGTGATGAACAGCTTCTTAAATCAACAGTTAACCACAACTTTCTCATCAGTCAAGAACCAGAGCATATAATTAGATATGATTATGAGTTGTTGAGAAAAAGAATACCAACCAGATCGTACACAGTACATTTTAGCAGAAAACAAAACTCAAAGAAAAGTTGGTGCTAGTTACTGAGCCACTCTCAAAGCCAAATTATGTTTTTTTTTTTTTATTATTTATTTATTACAAAAAAAAGGGGGAAATATTTGGCAACAAATGTTGATGTTGCTCCCAGTGCCACTCCAGCCATCCATCTATCCATTATCTTTACCAGCATTTTCCTTTTCGGGTCATGGGGGTCACTGGTGCTCATGTCCAGCAGTCACTGTGTGAAAGGCAGAGGACATCCTGGACAGGTCTCCAGTCCACCACAGGGACACAGAGACAAATGATCATTCACTCTCGCACTCACACCTAGAGACAATTTAGAGTTACCAATCAGTCTAACATGCAATTTTTTGGTCTGTGGGAGGAAACCAGAGTACCCGGAGAAAACCCATGCATGCATGAAGAGAACATGCAAACTCCACCCAGAAAGGTCCCCCCCGCTGGGATTGATTTGATGACGTTCTAGCTGAGAGGTGGCGGCTCTGCCAATGGTGCCACCGTGCCTTCCTTTCACAGGTCCACCCTCTCTAACCTCTGCGCCACCACTCCCAACATCCAATAAACCATCCACATCCTGCCATCAAAGAAGCCATCACAGAACCAGTAGAGGAGCCGAATATACAGCATCTGCCTCTGCTTCTACAGTCTTGTGTTGGTGGTGACACTTCACACCGAGGAGAAGAAATGACACGACACATCTTCCATGTGACCACTTTGAAACGCCTCAGCTGTGGTTGTAGCAACCAAGTCAGGAAAGGTCATCTAACACCAGGGTCATCCTGTATGTAGTTTCTGGTCCTCTTGCAAGCTTGGTACAAACAGCTGCAGCATGCTCACACTTAGATACAGTAATCGCTGACAGGTGCACGCAGAGGCCCGTAACCACAACAAGCGTAAAAACCAAACGTGCTCTGACGAACAAGCTTTGGTGGTCTTTACAGTCAGAGTCTGACCAAACATTTCTAAAAGCTGAATATCTTGTGAATGTCCTAATGTTTTCTAACATGTTGCTCATTTCTAGCACTCTCATGTGGAGAACAACAAGCTGAGTCACAGAAAAGAAGAACTGAACTCCACCTGCTTCTGCAACTCACAGAGCACATTTCAGCCATGACAGCCTGACCATTCATTGTGTACCAAGGACTTAGTGGAAAGACATGGCCTGAATAGCTACAGGGCTGTGCTGGTCTAGGCATCTCGCTGACCCTCTCTGGCCTTATAAGGGCCGTCAGGGCAGTGGTGGGGACAGCTGCACCTGTCAACAGAAGGAAGAAAACAGGAGGAGGAACAACATCTACATGAAGAAGGCAAAACTAAAGGAAACAACATGTTTACCTGTAAGGGTAATAGATAAAGGTTTTAAGTGCACAGACCAACTAAAACCCTGCCGTAACTGTCAATCCACTTTGGCCTTAGCCCCTCTTTGTCTAGCTGTTACCTCATTCACCAGAACTGTCAGAACAGAACTCTATTTTTCCAACAAATAAAAGATAGTTTAAAAATCAATCTACAACCTTTAGGATATTATTTGTTTATAGCTTTTCCACAAACCCCCAATTTAACACTTGTGCTTTAATGTGCATTTCATGAATTTCCTCTGTTGAGAGGAAGCTTGTGCTCTCTTTGCTTGCAATGAAAAATATAATGTCACCAACATGCTATCAGTCAGTGATAATGACAGTGATCTCAAAGCAGTCACAAATAGAAATGCATGCATCCAGCCCATGTGCTAAGCAGGAGGCCTATTGGACAGAGCTACAGAGAGCTAATGAATCTCTCCGGGAGGACTTACCCGCTGGGCTGGAGCCCGCACTACTTGGCACTGAAAGGTCTGTGGTATCCAGCATGCCACCTAATGAGATGCGCAGAGTGATATGATTAACCATCTGCATCTTTCTGCGAGCTAGCAGAGCATGTGATGGAGACGCCAGACCAGACATGAGAACGTCAAGCAGATCTGTCTTCACAGTACATAAAAGGGTGTCATCAGTGTCCTCATGGTGGGGAAATTATAAAATATACGAATTAAGAGGAAAACCTCCAACATGTTGTTTGTGATCTGTGTGCGTTTAGAAATAAGAGCTGGTGAGTGCGGCAGTCCAATGTGAGGTGGATGCAGCTTCAGCAAGCCGTTCTTTATGCTCTCGGGAAAGCAAGTGTTCATCTCGTCTGTAGAACGGTTTACCATATAGATGATTTCTAAGAGACACACTCAAACAGTAACTCAACACAAGCATGCCATGTGAAACTGACAGTTCAGCCTGGCTTTTGAAACCTGTTAATCTGAGGTAAACAATTTAAAAAGTAACTAGAAAGAGGAGAGAAAAGAAAGCCGAACAAGTAGCTACTTAAAATAACTATTTAACAAACTTCCTGTGAATGGGGAGGTGTGAGTCTGTTTTAATATGGGGCTAAATGTAAATGAGGTATTTTACACCTTGTGGCATGTACCTGCATTGTACGCAGCGTAGCTGAATCTTGAAAAAGCCATCTGGACTGACTGAGTCAGGCCAGTCACACAAGTAAAAGTGCATCTGAGATCATTTGTCCACAAAACTGGTACAGTTAAAATGTATGATGATGATCATTTTGAAGACTGAGAAAAGAAAAAAAAAATATCATAGGCTGTTTTAAACGGTTTTGGTGTGACACGACATTAGGTCTCTCACATACGATGTTGTTTTAGTTCAAGACTTTGAGCTCTTTTTGTGTAAAAGGCAGAGGGTTTCACAAACAGTTAGCTGAGAAGATAGAAGTAAAACAATTTCAGCATGAGGCGAGAGCTAACTGCTAGCCTACGTAGCTTCAATTATTTTTTAATTTAACTTGTTCATTTTACAGGTAGTCTGAGTCACGAAGACTCATTTTCAAGAGATATAAATTTAGCTTGCTTCATTGAACTAAATATCAAGACATATTTAATTTAAAACACAAACTGAGATGAAATTGAAATTAGAAGGTTTGTAACCACTGTAAATTTCCTTTTCCAACTTAGTTCAAGTGTTTATGCTAAGCTACTTTTCAACACATTCATCTTTTCAACTGTTTAATTTGGGGGGGGGGGGAGGGGGGAGGACGTAGTCCCTCGTTTATTGCGGGGTTTCCGTTCTCAGTCCACCCACAATAAGTGAAAAACCACAAAGTAGGAATAGTACAAGCAGTAAGTAGTAGTTTATTTTAGTACATATATATAAAGGCATTTTAAACCCTTCCCACACTCTTGCAATATTCTAAACAATGTTTCTAAACTCTAAACACTCTAAAAGACCACAGAATCTTATGATCGCCGCTCTCTCTGCCACCTGCCAGCGCTCTTGGCCACGCCCACTTCTCCACTGCATAGCGGAGATCGACATGCTGCAGGAAGGAGCTTCTCCCTGCACATGTGGGCTCACAGCACACAACAGGTGCTAAATAATTAAAAAACAATTTATTTGAGATAAAACAACCCATGCCGATCTTGCAGCTCATTGATCAATCAGCCAACTGTGTCAGGTCCAGTCTTATTTTGAAAAACTGCAAAAGAGCAAGTCCGCGAAAGCCGAACCGCGAAGTAGCGAGGGACTACTGTATATTTAAAAAAAATACACCATTGAGCAAAAGCTAAAGTTGTAAACCACCATCAGCAATTCATCCATGGCTTTGACAAATTGTCCACTAACCTGCACTGCCTGCACTTGTGGGCCTCTGAGAGTTTCCACCAGAGCCAACATTCCTGTGCAGAGAGGCCTGCGGAGGGGACAGCATCCCGCTCTCACTCAGTGAGACTGTGGCTGCTGCCAGGGTCTGGCTGCTCAGATTCCCTCCCGCCTGGTACATGGCATTAGGATTGGACACTGGCACTGCCACATGCATGGAGAAGTTCTGCTGAGGCAATGCTGTGGGCTAGAGCAAAGAGACACACATACACAAATATTTACACACAACACACTCAAAACCCAAGATCTGGTGTGTCTGAGGAACTAGTGGCTGTCGTGGCATTATATATAGAGAGCTCCTGTCAAGAATAACCTTTATTAATGTGATACATTTACAAAAATATCACTAAAACATAGCAAATACTGAATCTGCTACATAATAATATTTATAAATGACTTAAAAACATAAAATATTGATGCAAACATATGCACTGTGACTATGTGATACCCCAACTCTGGAAAAGAAAACCTAATTATTAATTTTGTAAATACAGAACACAGTTCAGTAATACATGGAAAACAAACCAAAAAGACCGGAAATCAATAAAAAATACAAACACATGCATGCAGATGATCACTTTAGCTTTGCAGCAGTCAGCACTTCCAAAGAACATTGGAAAAGTCGCATAAAGATGCGTTTCCCAAAACAAGAAAAATCTGAAATTTGGATGATTTAAAACTACAAGAACAATGTCGATTTGCATCTGCTTTCAAAGTGCTGACTGTGCAGAGAGTGCGATGGCATTTAGAGCATTTCATCACAACATCATCCAGTTAGGTGTGGTCATTAGTTTATACAGGCAAACAAAAATGAAGAAAAGACAGCTGTTTAGTAAGAACATGTTAGTGCACAATGGAAAACAAATACAAACACAAAATACATTTTTCTTAGAAATATTCAACCATCATCACTTTATGAAGGAGTTGAAAGATGCAAAATAAATTTTTCCGACACAAAAAAGACGCAGCATTAACAAGAAACAATCAAAGAAGTTAAATGTTTAGTATTTCCACAGTGGCAGGGTGGAAATCAAACACCCCACACCAAATAATCTGCAGCTTTTTATAATAAACAATCACACTCCTTGCAAAGTATTTACTGTGAGTGCTTTTGAGGTAAAATAGTTAAGAGCCCTTGAATTTATGGTAACCATACCCATGACAATAGGGTGTAATCTTTTTAGCAGAAGCATGCAACATTTTATCTGTTAATGAAAAGAGATTTTTTTAAGGGTGTGCCAAAATAGCATCAGTAAAACAAATCAACACAAGAAACAAATGGAAACTTTTTAAAGGGGGCATTAATCATAATGTGATGTAGCTCTAAGAGAAGTTAAAGGTTGTGGAGGGTAACGTAAAAATAAAAAGTTAACAAAACAAAACAAAAAAAGAGGGGGAAGAGAAGAAAATCCTTTGTGCCATAAAGCCAAGCAATAACATTGCATTTACAGTACTTACGATTTTATGATTTCTCATCATATTATCAAACTCCTCATTAATTTTTTTATACTTTTCTTCTGTGTGAGGAGTGAGGACATATGAGGCATCGGGGTCCGGGCTATCACAACCTCTGTGCTCTTTCTTGTTTAGCGCCTGTGGTGAACATCAACATAAAGACACAAATCAACACAAAATGGCAGGAGACGATAAAAAGTACTTACACCGCAGCGCTTGTACAATAAATCACTGTCTCCGCCTAGTTTGCCGTAATGGTCATCCATGAGGGGGCTGTGCCCGAAACAGTCATCGGGATCGGGACTAGCACAGTCATTATGGCCCTTGTTTCTCAATTTCTGAAATGAAATTGCACAGTTGAGAGGACACAGTATACAAAATGTGTATTTATTTATTTTTTACTGTGTTATCTCCTGCAAGACTGCGTGGAAATCTTAAAGGGATAGTCTGGTCATTTTTGATGTGATGTTTTGTCAAATAGTTATCAAAAATGAGTAGTTTATCAGTTGTGACATCTGTCCTAAAAACTCAGAGTATAGAGAAAAAGGCAAAAGTCTTCATCCAGGCTAGGCTACTGGCTAGCTGATAAGTTTTTCTGCTTATAAAACAAACATTTTAGAGAAAAAGAGTTGTAAAAGTTTGAAATTTAGCAGATTTTGATAGTTATTTGCTTAACCTGCACAAAGAGGACTTTTCTCTAAACTTCATACCTTGTGACTGATGTCACAGCTGATACGGTACCAACTACAGACAACCATTTGACTTTCATGTCTTAAAGAGATGTATAAACTAATCCAAAGGTAGTAAAACAAACACAGCAAGAGTCAAGAAGCGCACAAGTGCTGCAGACAGATGGGGCGACCTCCACAGAGGTCTTATTAACATTATTGAGCAGGTCAGGAATTGAATGAAGATGCAGACTTGGCCTGAAACCAGAGAAGAACTGTAGCACGCTGTCCAAGACACATGCAACAGCCCACCAGCACAGTATCTTGATTAAAGTTGTTTTAAAGATTAGACACAAAATGATTGATTTTGGTTTATTGCACTTGGGACGTTGCTCCTCCTCATTTCTAAACTTGCATCTAAAACATCTGTACAGTTAATCATGTCCTCTTCCCTGTTTTTTTATTTTGCTGTTCCTTATTCTTCTTCGTGACCGCCATCTTTACCTGTAGTCTAATTTCCTTTCGCTGTGTGTGTATTTTCATTATATTTATGTTATTATAAGCCAGGGGTATTCAGTTAAAATCCACTGAGGTCCAGTTATTAAAATGTCTTCAAAGTAAAATGTCCAAACTAAAGTCCAACTTTTGTCTTTTATGGTCTTACCTACCTGTATTCACATTTCACTGTTATCAAACTGCACTTTATAGGAAACAGCTAGCTAGTTTACCATTTAAAAGTAGTCCCAGACAAATACATTTAAGGCCTATATTTCAGATTAAAACAGAAAGCTTAGAATAAAATACACCTTAAATGTGCAAACAGAGCGCAATAAGCATTTTTCTCTTAAACTGAAGAGGTCCAAGAATTGAAGGCTTACACTTAAAGTAAAAAGTTAACATCTTTAGAAAACAGGAGACAATAAAAAGTGACTCTTTTAGTTAAAACAAGTGTAAACAAAGCAAGTAAACATGTTCTACTTTTTTTTCTTAAAGAGGCACCAACCTATAAAAAAAATAAGGTTCCAAGTAAAACATCAGCATCTTCAGAAAACAATAAATAAAAATGTCTCTTTTAGGACAAAACTGAAAACAGAGCTTTATCAACACTTTTTCTCTTTTGATTATTCTTTATTTTATCTAAAAAAAGTTAAGTCTGGTCCTCTGGACTTTCAAAAAACAAAACGGAAGTCTTTTGGATGAAAGAAGAAATGTTTCTACATTTTTTTTGTTTTGTTTGTTTGTTTAGTTTAGTTTTTTGAATGTCCAGAGGACCAGACTTAACTTTTTTAGATTTTTCTACCTGGATTATTGAGCATGCATCA
>JARVLU010000002.1:22320249-22330884 GCA_031762415.1 Simpsonichthys santanae | reverse complement strand
ATTTTTCCAAATTAATGGACAAAATTGGTCAATGTGACTTATACGGAGGTGCGACTTATACGCCAGAAAATACTGTAGTTTGTAGCTACTCCAGCTTGTGAATGAACTGAGATACAAACTTACATAATAACTGATACAAGCCAAATGAATAGTGGACATGTGTGAGGGTGCTGTGAAGTGAAAAAGGTTGGTGGCTTCAGGTCTGCTTTGTTTCTCGATGTTGACCTCATCCAGCAGGCAGAGTTGAGTTATGCATTTTTTTAATGTTGTTTGAGTGAGCAGGGGACATCAGTGGTAAGTTTTCTCTTTTCATAGAGAGGGACAGCTTCTTTGAGAGCAGCCAGCCATGAATGGAAAATCAACTTGAAATCACTGGTGCAAAATCAAGCATGACGTAGATTCCAGCTACACCATGTGGTTCATACAGAGGAGGACCACAAGAAAAAAATCTGGTATGTATATTATTTTATAAAGTGAAAGTTTCAGTTTCTAAAAATTTAATATTAAATGTTTATAATCACAGGATCTACTTAAAGCTTCCCCTTTAAATATGGGCATCAACTGTATTCTCTTAGCAAAAAAAACCTCATGAACTAAAAGACACATTTGAACAAAACTCTCAGAAAGTCCTACTTGGATGTACATCTACAACTGTTACCCTTTGGGGTCAAACCAATTCAATAACTGCTATTAGAAGACACAACGATGGCTACCATTCTTGTCAGTTTTGCAGATGTTGAGCTAAAACATGGGGCAACAGAAGAAGACACGCATCCCCAACACATACTCCAAGCACTGACAGATAATGCAGGCTCTATGGTAAAACTTTGGCATGCAAGGCAGCGGCTAATATGCATTCCTTCAAGGAATGTTGGTTTTGTTCTTCTCGTTAAAAAGTTTGTACTTGTTTGACATTCCTGTTATTTACATGCACTTTTGTATCCACAGCATTTCTTGGATTTGAAGGAAGTGGCTATATATTTCAACTTGTGTATCTTTAAGTAGTCCATGTTTAATTTAAGCCCTTCTCACAAAAGCCCTCAAGCTTGGTCTGAGACATCTTCTTTATGTTTTGGTATAATTTATCAAAGGACAAAAGTGGCATGAAGGGTTGAATCAACCTGCTGCTGTTACGCATCTATAACTACCTTCTTCAAGCAATACAGTATATGAAAGAGTAAGCCAGGGTTGCAGAATATGAGCTGGCCACGAGAATTAAAATGAAGGATGTCCAATGCACAGTTTATATGTAGAGCTCTACTTCTGAGTTATACACAAGCCCTTGTTTAGTTTCGCTTCACTTATGAAAGTACTTATCTTTTTTAAATGTGGCAAGCTCTGTTGGTGATTTATAAACATTAAGAGGCAGCTAAAAGACAAGCTCTTTCTGGGACTACTGCAAAACTGTTTTATTTTAAAAGGCCATTTGAGGTATACTTGTATAATTATCTTGCTGCAGAAACCATACTCTTTTGCCTTTCAGCTGTTTTTTATTTTCCAAACACTGATGTTTCTAGAACTTTTTGCTAGTTAGTAAAGTTTTTGATTCACTCTTTAGGTGAAAAACTCAGATGCCTTAGAGTGCAATACAAGTCCAAAACATAGCTTCACCACCATGTCCTGGAACAACACTCTGTCCTGGTTGAGGACAAAAACTCTATTCTAAAAAGAAAAATCAAATATGCACTGAGTGCATATAGATATAAAGGGAATACAAATATTTGCAAAATAAGACATACTAATCAGGAATACTTCATTTAGCAGAAAGTAATAAAACAGTTAGTGGGATGAGCTGGTGGACAGGCAGTAAATAACCTTATCGCTCTGAAGAACACTTCCATAGTCCTAGCAAAAACAACTTTGTGGTCACTGTTATGTAAGGGATGTATTCATATATCTTTTATGCAGGTGAGCCCCTGCTCTGCTTTGAGAGCCCCTGATGGAGGAGTTACTGCATGAGGATGCCCGAACACTCTTCTGCAGCTCCGCCAAGCAGGTAATTCACAAGCAGAGGCAGCATAAATAAAAGATAATGGGCTGCAGCTGACTCCTTTATGCTGCATGCAATTTCACTAATTCCTCCATGTGAAAGTCTTTTCAAAAGAACAGATTCTTGACGTTTTTCCCAATCCCGCCCATTTTAAACTCTTAAACTCTCTTAACTGTGCAGCAGCAATAAAAAAATGTGAAGAAAAAAAAAAAATTAAACAAAACTGCACGTGTTGTGGGCAGGTGGCAGTAAAAACAGGGATGGAGCAGTTTGCTTAGTCTGTATGAAAGTGCCTTGCTCTATAATCTGAGTGCATCTGAAATAATAGCAATAAAGATTAATGGGTAATTTCATGCTTAGTGTGAAGCCTTCATCAATAGGCATTAACATACATTGTGTTTGCTTTCATGTAGTCAGAATGAAGACATCGGCCCCTTGAAGCATAGCTTGAATGAGGCGAGAAACCACACTTGTGCCAGTGCAAGATGTTTGGAACAGGATGCACTCATAATCATTCTTGCTCACTTCGGCTTTTTACACATTTGGCTGACAAATTGTACAAAGTACGCTAGTATAACAAGTGGCATACTCATTCGCTATAGCTACTGGGCAATCGGAGCATCACGAACTCTCAGTGTTTAAAAGGGTGTTGTAGAATGTTCTTTTAACAGAAAATGCTGCAGCACTAAGTGTGCAACAGTCCAACTCATGTTCCCTAAAAATGTGGGATATCTTTGGGAAACACCGGTGGTCAGCTCTGTTGGTCAGCATTGACTGCATGCATGCTTGTGCAGATAGGTTTTTCATGTCAGTTGGTGCACACAAGAGAAGCTGAACTTATCAGGGAGCACAGACCTCCTGTGTCCTATCTACATGGAGACTAGAAGGAAATTGTTACTTCTTCCTTTCCTGTGCATTCACTCTTCCAGTATTTACAAGCTAGCTAGGTGGCAAAAAAGTGTATTTTATAGTTAAGATTCCAGCACCAAAATAATTAATGTAGCTTATGGCTAATAAATTTGGTCATACAGTAGGTCTGTTTTGTGTAATAAATCATAAAGAAGGAAAAGCAAAGCTCACTCACCTCCACAATGTCAGAGTTGGTTCTGCTCTCATGGGGCTCGTTGTACTCTGTGTATTTTAGCAACACTTTGTCCATGTCTGTGCTGGCATACTGGAACAGTTTGTTAGAGCTGTTGAAAATGATGAGGGCTATCTCACAGTCGCACAGTACGCTCAGCTCGTAGGCCTTTTTCATCAAACCGAATTTCCTCTTTGTGAAGGTAACCTGGAACACAAAGAAACAAAACCATCCATCATGGAAGAAAATGGTTTGGCTAATTGAAATTGAGAGCAGCACGGCAGAGCTGTGGTTAGAAATGTCGCCTCTCAGTGAGAAGGTCGCAAGATAGCTTCCCAGCCTGGGGCCTTTCTGGGTGGGATTTGCATGTTCTCCCCATGCTTCAATAGGTTTCCTCTCACAAACGAAAAGTTTGCATGTTAGGTTATTGGTAACTGTAAATTGTTCTTAGTTGTGTGTGAGCGTGTGAATGGTTGTTTGTCTCATTTGTCTCTATGTGGCCATATAATGGATTTGGGACCTGTCCAGGGGGTACTTTGTCTCTTGCACATTGATGGCTCAGGATAGGTACCAGCTCTCTGTGACTCAGAAAGTATAAAAATAGGGTAGAGGATGGATGGACGGACGGATGGACGGATGAACGGACGGACGGATGGGCAGACGGAATTGAAAATCAAAACTAAGTGAACAAAAGTACATGCATGTGAAAATTGAGCAGTTTAAAAATGTAATTTGGCTTTACAATCTTAAAAAGTAACAATAGTACAAAAAACTCCATAAAAGACCAGCAGCTGTCTATGTGACATTGATATCACTGATTTTTTTAATTGAATGAATATGTGAAACTCAGGAAAATGTGATAGCTGGCTAGGCTAAAGGTAATTTAAACTACTTTAAACATAATTAGTTGTTGCAGATCACATTACCAACTTGTTTTGTATCAAAAATGTATAAATTATTGTAAACGGAGTGCAAAAATAGGTTGTAATGCAAGTACTACGAATTTTTCACGAAATTATACTGAGGGATGTTTAAATCTATGACAGCAGCAATGCTGCTGTGAACAAGCAGGCAAAAACACAACTCCCCCATCTTTTAGTGTGATTGTAATAACACAGCATGACTGAAATGTCTGGTTATCAGGACAGAGGTCAGGGTAAGAGGCACTATCAGTGAGCTGAGTCAGAGCTTTGGCAGAATCAGGGGTCCATATATTATTGTAGCCCCTGACTCCATGTACGGAAAGCTATCACTGTGGACCAGCATAAAGCTATGTAACGTGAGCCCTCAGATGGGACTTCAGGTCATACATCACTCCAGTCATAACGCAACCCTCTCTGCAAAGTGACTTTCTGTCCTGCATCTCTGCCTCTGTGGCTACTGTGGACCTGTTCACACATCATTATGTTACTGTGCTGCCTTACCGTAATGCTACATTAATTTCTCCAATCAACTACAATTTATAAAGAGGGGGGACATAGTTTGTTTTTTCTTTAGGTTTTGAAATAGAAGAATGTGTTTATGTTGAACAAAGTTATTTTATTTCTACTGAGTGTAACTGGCATCTTTCTCAATGTGTCACTTAAAGTGTAAATTGTGCATTCTAATTGTGTAGGTCTAAGTGCTCTTTCAGATTTAGCGACCTACTAAAAGAGGAGCTGAGCACATTTGTCCAACTGTAACTGGCCACAGCTTGCAGCTTTACACACATTTTGACGGGTGTAAGTCTGTATAATCCTATGTGCTGCATAGTGTGTGGAACTGCACATTCTGCGGGGTCAATCCAGCTGTGATAAATGAATTTAAAATTTTCCACACTACAGGTAAATACAAAAGACCATTATGTCTGCTATGGACATGGAAGACTCTAGTCAATGCACCAATTAACAAGGCACATTCTAAAATGATTATTTTTTCCTCAACAAAACAAAACTAAGCATTTTACTCTGATCATTTTCCCCACGAAGAAACACAGAAAGGGTGAAGTCAATATGATGTGCGTGGGCACTCAACTGACTGTCTATCTACTGTTGCTCTCACCAGATTCTAGTTTCCTCCAAGTCAAAATCAGAGCTGCCCGCTCCTCTTTCACCTGTTTGCAATTGTGTTTGTTTGTCTAACCAACTGGAAAACATAGACCGCCATGAGGGGAAAACGATTAACAAATTGTATGCTCTTTAGCAGATGAATGAGGCCGTTAAGCCGTGGAGATGTCACCTTTCAGCAGGAAGCTCGAGATGAGACGCTGAGTGAGGACTTTGTTCCACCTGGGTGCATGTCAAAGTGCTGAGTGCAAGGTTGCTGACCCAGGTACCGCTTCATTTCAACCCCAGCAGCAGCAGCTATTATGAGGCGTGGTCCTTCACGTTACAAAATAAAACTATCCTGTACTTGCACAGTGAGTTTACTTTGCACTAATTTGCTTATTTTTCTGTTGTGCATTTTGAAAAGTTGTCTAATCACATTGGCTTTTTGTTTGGTCATGACAAAAAAAATCAAAAGTTCAGTGCACAAACAAATATAACTTCCATCCACCCCCTTCTTGCCTTAAGATGACTGGTGCAACAGTGGAAAACCACAGACATCCTTGAGGTCAAGTGGGAGGTTTACTGGTAAAGCTTTCTTACAGTTCATCGTCAAAGATACCCACAAAGGCACTCATTGTGGTTTAAACATTTTTGAGTCACGAATATAGTGAAATGTGGTACATATGTCGTCTGGCTCTCTGACTAATTCATGTAATTCACAGACCACTTGTGCCATGGATCTTAAATTGGTTGTTAAATGCACAAAAAAGGAAATGATCCACACTTTTATATCACATTTTCAACCTCCTCCTGGTTCCTCAAAGTGCTTTACACTGTCTCTTATTTGCCCACTCAAACAGCCTATCCATGCATTGTTTCCTAATACTGTACATAATTGAACTCAACTACATTGCATTTTTGCTTTCAAGCATATATTGATAAGTATATTGGAGGCAATGGTAAGGGAACTGAGAATCACATTTCTGATCATCCTATTGAAAGTCTATAACTGATCCACACTGCACTATAATAACATACAGTAAACTGGAGTGATTCCAACTTCAGGTCATTATCACAGCTCACACAAACTGTAGCGGCATTTCATTTAAACTGCACAAGGCTGAAACTCTCGCAGTAACAAGATAAGGTGGCACTTCCGCTCTCAATTTACACATTTTTGCATTTCCACCATCTTCCCAAGTTTGCCATTGCTACAACCTGCCAATGAAGAGCTTTAATTGAGTTTTAAGTTTTGTTTTTCTAATGTGCAGATTTATTTTGCAGATGTAGGACTTCAGTATGGTTCTTATGTTGCTGCAAAATATTAAAAAAAAGCAGCAGTGAAGCATTTGCCATCTTGATCCAACCCGACTATGAGAACTTTCCTTTTTTACTTGAAAAAAATACAGCTTGGCAACTGTAAATTTCTGCAAATCATGATGGATGGATGGATGGATGGATGGATGGATGGATGGATGGATGGATGGATGGATGGATGGATGGATGGATGGATGGACGGACGGACAGACAGACAGATGGGGATGGATAGAAAGATGGATGACTGGAGGGATGAATGGATGGATGGATGGACGGATGGAGGAATGGATGGATGAATGGACGGATGGATGGATGGATGGACAAATGAATGGACAAATGGATGGATGGATGAAGGATGGACAGAAGAATGGAAAGTTTGGGATAGATGGATGGACGAATGAATGGCTGGATGGAGGATGGATGGATGTTGGATGGATGGACAGAAGAATGGACAGTTTGGGATAGATGGACAAATGAATGGATGGATGGATGCTTTTTTTTGCTGTAAAAAAAAAAAAAAAAGCTAACTTAACCTTTACCTTTAACCTAATTCAAAACTGTCTAGATTTTTTAAACCAGCATATGTTTTAAGAAACCCGGACACACACATTCACACCGAGTTGTTGAGTCAGTCAAACGGTCTATCAATGTCTATCCCCAGGCAGGTCTGTCGAGCTGACAAACAAGACATCTGGGTCTGAGAGTGCAGCTGTGATTGGGGCATGGCAGGAGATGCCTGCTTCACTAACACCTACAGAGCGGGTTGAGGAGCTAGCAGCCTTATTAGAACCTCAAGTCACCTTTAACGGGCCCGATGGCAGACAAGAAAGAAGCTTGAGAGACATGGAGATATGGCACCAGCTGGCAGGGTGACCCCGGCCCCGTGGCTGCTGCCCTGGCTCTGCAGTGCCAGAGTGTGCAGGCTTGGGAGACAAGCCAGGGACAACATGACTGTCTGCATGGATCAGCTCTCTGTGGGAGAGAGGACAGCCTCAGGATCCTCATGTGGACAAGTCGAGGCTGAGGGGCCTCAACCGGAGGGTGGTATTAACCTTGACACCTACAGTAGCCATGACAGTTCCTGTTTACTAAAAAGAGGACATGACCAAATCAACCAAATGTAAAAAAAAAAAAAATAAAAAAAAAATATCCTATATATTTCACTATTTAGAAACAAATCTGGCATCATTTGAAGATAACTTGTTTGTTTTGTTAATCAAAAACTGACAGTACAATGTGTTGCATAGACAAAACTGCATAATTAAAAAACATCTTACCAGTAAAAAGTAGAACGAAGCAATTAATTAGCCTGCCTATTAGAAAACAAATAAATACTGACACATTTACATTTCTTTTTTAACTTGTCACACATAAAAAAATAACAAAAAAATAGCTCTATACACTGTACCTCATGCACAAATCAAGACTCAAACTGATGGTTTACTTTTTGAAGAAGCTTTACAAAACAAACGCAAATCATCCTAAACAAGGTTAACGTTGCACCTGATTGTCATATCTAAGTTTTCTCTGTTCTCTCTATCCATCAGCATTTCCTTTAACTGTCACACAAATAACAATCACCAACCTGAACTGTTGGGAAAGAGTGAAAGCTCAAAATCAAGACGCATGCACTGTGCTCCTCCCTTGAGAGCGAGCGAGAGAAAGCTACTTTAAATGTGCCAACAGGCATCTGACTTTCCAGAGGAAAAATCCAAAATGAGCCACAGCAAGGGCAGGCAACCCTCCACCCAGCAGCAAAATCATCAAACTTTTAATGACTTGGACAATTACCCTCAGTGAGCCTGTTTAATGGCATCCAGAGGACATCACTGCTCACTAGGCTTCACCAGCATCTACACTAACTAAGAAGACTAATGTGTGTCCTGAACTGTCCCATATTATTACTGATCCAGGCAATTTGGGTGTTCTAGAGGGTGGAAGACCCTGGATGTTAACACTTAAAACCACTGGCCCTGTTAGTCCATCCACTATGGAAAGCATGGAACCGTTATGTTATCTTGTATGTTGTGTGGCTTTGGATGGCTAAGGTGCCCACAAAGCCTGTGTGATAAGAATAACATCATCCAAAGGTTGTAGCAAAACATTCTCCTCCTGTAGACCTTTACTTACCCAAATACAGAAACTATAATACAAAGTAGAAGCATAGAAATTTCTGCAGAAATACAAAGCTGCTGAGCATTCCTTTGCAAAAAGATATAACTGACTTGTTAGGAAGAATGACCTGAGCATGGTGGAGTTGATGTGTGATGATTGTGCATGTGTGTCTCAAAAGATAAATCTGCTTTTATAAAATAGGTAAATCAGGAAAATGTTTATGTTGTGTTTGGTTGCTAACATTCACTTGCAATAAGTGATAAAGTGTAAATGATAATGACTGAACGTGACATGCGACCCTCACTTAAGCAGGATATTGGCTCAGGAACAATTCAATTCAATGCAGTTTATTTCTGTAGCACCAAGTCACAACAGAAGTCATCTCAGGGCACTGAACAGGACAAGCCCTTTGTAGTCATTTAATTAGCACGACAGCACCTCTGCTATACCTTCACGTCTTATTATGAACCCATCCACAAGGCCAAATTGTAAAAATAAGAATATACATAATGTGAAGAAAATAGTCAATGCCACAGATTATACATGCAAAAACGAATAATTCAACAAAAAATGTATTATCTGCAAAGTCCAGTGTCTGTATTTTACTTTGCACTCAAGTTCTGATTAAGTGTGCAATTGCAAACCTAATCAGCCCACTCTAAAAGGTTAACAGTCCTCTTACTACACTTGTGATAATAATACAAAAGAACCCTTGTCCTCAAATGATACACTGTATACAATGCAGTAGTTATAGAGCTATTGTATGTACTAGAGTAATACTTTATAATTAGCCTACTTAAGGACTTCATTCATTCAAAATGCTGGAGCGTTGAAAGTTAACAGCAAAGTGGCACAAAGGTTTAAGCTGTTTCCAGACAATAAGAACCATATGCAAATGACTTTTCCCTCTAGGTTAGGAGCATGCCCCAGGGAGATGGCACTGTGTGCTTTATGGCCCACAGGAAAAAAAAAGGGACAGAACGATACATACACATACACTGCTTAATACCAAAGCTTTATTTTAGCACAGCAGCCTATTGTCACAGCAGACTTTCAGCTGAGCCAGCTAAAATTAACAAATTGGAAGCCAAAATGCCTGCAATGTGCTGATTATACAGTGAGACATTTAAAACCTGATGAAAACACAAGACTTCTGGAACACATTAATAAAAGCAAACTTTCACCTTCTCTGCAGATTCCTCTTTTAGGAGCATTTATGTGAAAAAAAGTTTTCTTCACTTCCTGAATATTCAACATAAAAAAGTGCATATGATCTGAAAAGTTAATTGGCTTCCACAACAATCAGACAGCATGCTTTGTTGAAATATTATCTTGTTCCAATTATTTGTCAAGTTAAAGGTCTGTATAAAGTGTAGAGTCCATGAGGACGTTTTCCTCTCCCACTTGCTCTATTTAGATTCCAGCTAAAGCCAGGTGCCATCTTGATAATTGGGCCACACTGGGTTTTTTGTTTCCGTTTTTGACTGAACCACTTGTCTCACATTAACAGAAAACATGATCAGACCTAATCTTAACTTGTAAAAATATTGTTGTGACCTCTAGTTAAATGAGCTCTATTTATAAACAGGAAACCCATGCATCTTTTGGTGGAATTCACAAAAAAAGTACTTGTGCTTCTTTAATTAAGCTCTATAATCAAAAGAAGCTAAAAGCATACATAAACACAGTCTTCCTGCTATAGATATCCACATCCGTTAATCTTGTCGCAAACACACCCGTGGTGTTTTGCGCAGTGTTTCACTGTTATGGATTTTATATTTATCATAAGCAGACGGATGGAATTTCACCATTCTCTTTCTTTGCGGCTTCCAAGATCCAGTGTAGCCAAGACGAAGACGAGTGCTGTGCATCCTTCTGACCCACCCTGCAAATGAGAGGGTGCTGTCCTGCAGTGGCTGCACCTAATTACTCTCCAACAGCTGCAAACATGTAGGGCTACAGCAAAGGGGCCCAAGCCGCATAGCCAGGCTTGGGGACAAGCCCTGCAGTGTGAGGAGGTGACAGGCAGGCTCGCTGTGCTTCGTGCAACCCACAGATCCCTCCTATGCCACAAGGCCCCGGGGGGGGGGGGGGCGGGCGCGGGG
>JARVLU010000002.1:22292066-22318980 GCA_031762415.1 Simpsonichthys santanae | reverse complement strand
AGAAGAATTAGTGCATAAATGTGTTTATGTGTCTTTTGTTCTGTTTCGTGAAAGAAAGTACAAGATGTGTCTCATCAGCCTGAGGGTAACAATAACACATCTATTCTGCAAATTAACTCCTGCACAGAAAGTAGCATAACTTTTAAAGTTTATTTAAAAGTTAACTCTCTCCTGAAATTGTTTTTTTGTATACAAACGTGCTCGCATAGTACATCATGGGTCATTCTTTAGATTATATATCATAGTTTAATTTGAGCAAAAAGCACCAGTTAGGTAAGCCTTTAATTTGTTCTGCTCTCATTTCTGTGATCATGTTGGGAGCCATGTTGAATGTTTTGCCGCTCAAGGGGGCGTGGCCTTTTGATAGAGGATGGAGGTATATCATTTCTATAGCAACCTTTATGGGTCAGAGGAGATTTTTCTTTGGTATTTTGTTTACTTTAGTGGCTAATAAAACTAAACGTTGGATTTATTCTCTGTGGATTAGTTACGCTTTCAGCTCTTCACCAAAGAGTACCAGTAAGTGTGCTCTCACTACTGTGATGATTTCAATTCTCAGCCACCTAAGTTTATCAGTCAATTACATTCTGACAGTCAAATCAGTAACTAGTGGCTCTTAACGTTTCCTCTCCACAGTCCATCAGTTGACTGACAAGACAATGAGTGCACTCAGATGTTGGCTGCAGCACCAACCACATACTTTAAATATGAGAATGACAATGTTTTGGCCATTAGCCCTGCTAGACATTGACACGCTGAGAGAAGAGAAGACCACTATTAACTCAAGTAGGCAGCTAAGGATTTTCTGAATGGACCAGAACAGCTCATAAGACTCGTTTCTGTATCTGAAGCGCAGCTGAGTTAGTCACATTTCAAACGTTAATTTGTAAAAGATTGTAGAATCACAATAGGCACAATAGGAAAAGTAAATTTTTTTGAATGCATATGCCCTAATCCAGAACTCCTATAAACCCAACATGTGAATAAAGTTTGTTGTACCTATGTCGTAAATTTCCATAATGGAAAGTCACTTTTGGTATACTGTATAAAAAATATTCAAATGCCGGGGTCAAATTTCTAATACAGTAGTCACTGTTTGAATGATTGGAAACAATAAATACAGCTCACTCATCACATCAACATTATTAGGGATACTAGAGTCATGGCCTCACCTTTTCATGTTGCTGGAAGTTGAAGCTGGCAGGTTAATGGGAGCTGCCATGTTGTATTTTTGAAACCAGCATCTGAACACCAGAGATGTGTGGCTTTTTAATTTTCAATATTTTAAAAACAATAATAACACCGTGTTTAATACTTAAGTGCAGGTGTTTTTTTGTGTTTACTGCCCGACGACAAAATTCAAGCGAGCTAGTCACCGCGGAGGATTGTACGAGCTGCTGACCCATTGAAGCATATGAGGCTGGGGCTCAGGGTCCGGCCTCACGTGCTCACAAAGGCCGGATTCCAAGCCCTGGTAGGGGGGAGGATCAGTGAAGAATAAAAATAAACGGTGCCGGCTTTATTTATGAAATCCTGTTTTCACTTTGACTTTATTAAATACTCTGTTAATTAAAGTTAACTCAGCCGAAAAATCGTAGAAAGACTAAATAATTGGCTCTCTCAGGAATATTTCCCTCAAATATGCTTAAAGAAGAAATACAGCCTTTGGTTCAACTTTATTCTAAATCACAGATGTACAAATCACAAAACAAGAATTAAACTTTAAATCAAAGCTAAAATAAATCCTGTATGCAATAAATATCCAAACTGAACAATAAAAGTAGACACAATGAGAGCAAATACATCAAATGATGAAGAAGAAATATAGAATTTTAAATATAGATGTTTTTGTTGGATCTGGTTCATCAGATTTAATTCAATTTATTCATATAGCGCCAAGTCACAACAGAAGTCGTCTCAGGGCACTGAACAGAAACATTCATATATAAATAAGTTAACAGAAACATTTATATTTAAAAATAATAATTTAACATTATTTATCTGAGAAGCAGACTGCTTTGGGTTTAACTCATCGCAGAACACACTCTTAACGGTGAACTGAAGTTCATTAAAAGTTCTTTAGCAGGATTTTGGATTCTGGACACGCCTCCAGAACCGGTCCTGAATTGCGGTGGTAATGCGACGCGTAAAGAGCTGATCTGAGCAGCGTAGAGTAAGGCCGAGTAGGAACGGTGGAAAGCTTTAGCTCGCTGTGGTGACCCCTGAAGAAGGGAGCAACCGAAAGAAACTTCCTTACTATCATGGTCATCCATCCACTGCATGATGATCCTATATGAGGGTCAATCATCACTGAAACAACACAAAAGGAGGTTTGCTTTACTAAATTATCCAGTTTAAGGCCTCAAATTTTACCTGGACCCTTGACTCATAAAGTTAACAAACTAGACCAGTTTTTTATTTAATATTTTATTAAGAACAAAGTCTGACAGAATCAAAACGCACACGCACACAGCTGGTTGTCTTGGTGTTTTCCTCTCACAGAAGAAAGTATTACAGCAGGATCAGTGAGTATAGTTGGAGGACAGATGGGTGGATTTGACTTCAGAAGGAGTGGATCTGAACTCACAACCTGTTCAGACGGAGGTAACGGAGTCGAGTTCCTCCTCATCCGTCATCACCTCTCTCCTTTTGCACCACCTTCTCTTCTCACCTCTGATTTCAGTTTCTCTCAGCTGCTGTGTGATCAGGGCTGTGCTGATTATAATGTGTGATTGTCTTTGCGCTGCACTTTCGGCGGGGTGCTCGTGTGGAAGTGCTTGGAGCTGTTTTGTGCACGCGTGCATTTCTAATCACAGAGAAGTCGGTGGTTTTCGGCGCAGCGACGTTGCAGCAGCAGTCACGATTCGAGCTCGTGTGTATGATGTTCTGCAGGAATGTGGGAGGTCTGCTGAGAGTCTGCTTTCTTACAGGAGGCATTTGCACAAACTAAAACAAGGGAAGAGAGATGAGAGGGGGAAAAGTGAAAAGAGAAACAGCTCAGGAGAAACAAGAAAATGGACTGAGGAATCGAGAAAATGAGAAGGGTGGGGATACTTTGGTTAAAATCTGACACAGAACAGGGATGAAAAATGGAGGAAGATGTGGGTAAAAAAGCTGCATTACAGAAAAGAAGGAGAGAGAGAGAGAGAGAGAGGAGGAGGAGAAGCAAACCTCGACTGACAGAAAGCTAATGAGCAGCGTGCCAGGATGAGGCCAGTGGGACAAATCATCGCTTTAAGGCTGTTTCCAAACAATTACCTAAGCTAAAGTAAAAAAAAAAAAAAAAAAGCATATAAAGACAAAGGGTGCAGCTTTGCACACACAGCACTTATACACAGTTTATAAAACTTGTGTAAAATTAAAAACAATAAGCAGCAGTAAATTGTGATTTTTGTGATCCACTGCACAGATCGTGCACACGAAGTCACAGGACAGTAAGTTTAAGAACCGACCCGTCGTTATTTCTGTTGCTAACCTGCACACAGACCCATATGTGCAAACCAAATCTGGCTGTAGAGACCGCGGTTCACCGAAGTGTGAAATTTATTTCACAGCCCGACACGCTCTATGAATCACTCTCGCTGTTGCTATGGCGACTCCTTCATTGGATATCATTTCAGACTAACACTTTTAATTGCTAACCTTTGCTCCTGTTTAAAAGGTAAGGTGTGGTCCGTGGACTTGCTCAAAGGGACAAGTTTACCCTTGGGAAGAGGAATTCGTTCCTGCCTCTGAAAGTAAAAAGGCGGGTGATAATGGTTTTGTGTTAGAAGGATTTGGAATAATAGTTTGCATGATTGAAACGTAAATTTTGTGGACCTTAAGGTTTGCTCAAGTGTTATTGATGACTGGGTCTGTATGTTTGGTAACTCTGCGTGGCTGCACTGATGCATGAGATCATCTGGATCACAGCAGGGATGTCATTACAGTGTGCAGCAGATGTTCTTACAGTTTGGACTTCTGATTTTTTATCTGTTTCTAACTTACATCAAAAGGTTTGTCTGTCGGTTTATTTCAACACTGTCGAACCCCCCAGAAAATTAGTCCCACCCTCTCTGACTTGTGTGAGGTGTCCGAACATCTGATAATAGACAACAACAAAAAAAAGGTATAAAATTGCACACAAACACTTTTTTACACCCCTAAATATTTTGTATTCAAATACAGGCAGTCCCCGAGTTACGAACGAGATCCGTTCCTATGGCTCGTTTGTAACTCGATTTGCCATAAGTCGGAGCGCCGGCCACATAGCTAACTCCAGATTTTCAACTGTAACTCAAAACTGAAACCTCATGGCGGCCGTAATGTCTTTTTAAACACGTTTTTTTTTTTCAATGTAAAACAACAACTGCGCACGTAGAACGCCGTTTTAATGTGTTTCCAAGCAGTTAGCGAACAAAATACCCTAAAAATTTTTTGAAAAAAACATAAAATGCTGCATAAAAAAGACAACGTAAGGTGTGATGACATCACTGGGGGCGGCGCCGTAAGTCCAAAATGCCGTAAGTCGATGGCGCCGTAAGTCGGTGACCACCTGTATTTCTACAACCATAGTTCACAGGTTATGTGCAATTCATTTTCTCCCTGTACAATTATCTAGCCGACACATGTTGCCCCACTCACCTGTCTGTTCCTCTCATCTACAATCCTGGTTATCTGTATCTTCTTCCGCCCCATGGCTGTGTCCTTTCTGGTATTCAGACACGTCAGCGAGATCAAAACGGCACACTTTCTTCCCCCACTCCTCTAGTACATTGTGCGACAGTCTTTTTTGGCGTGCACTTTCTTTCACTCTTCTCAGCACACTCTTTGCTCTTGAGCAGACCTCACCACAATCTGCAAGAGAGAGAGAGGGAAATAAAATGGTAAAACTTGACACTTAATGTCTCCTTAAGTATTTTTAAGCAGTGAAGGGCTTTGTGTTCTTTTCTTAGGCACACAAAAAGGGTGAAACCCACATGCTATTATCCTTGCTACTGTAGTTGACCCTGGAGTCAGTAATAGTCAGTTTCACACTTTCTGCACGGGACAGTGACTACAAACGTCTTACTGTTTCATTTTAAAAAGGTAAAATATTTAGACAGATTCAGATTCATTTAAATTCATTTAAACCAAGTAATGACATTTAATTATTCTAAAGTCTATATTTGAAGTTTTTTTTTATAAGGAAGTATAAGATTTTGAGAAAGACCACTTTGAGGCAGAAAACTAAATTATGGGATCGGTATTGCAGCTGAAACCAAGAGCTTGTAAGACAGTACAAGGAATAATAACACAGAAACACAAATGTTTACTGACAAGTGCAAAACTTTTGAAGTGTTTTAAATCTGTAATGAAAAAATATATATAAAAGTAAATTTGTCCCATTTTAGTTACGTATTTTGTAGGTTAGATCTGGAGTTTTTTCTAAAACATTTTCATTCTCAACTGGTGTATTCAAGTTGGTGTTGAGCAACAATGACTTGACTCTTAACGCTATTAAATATGCATCAAGATGGTTATTGACAATAGGCCAGATTAAATTTTCAGGATGTGTGACAAAGCTGGGATAAGTAAGGAAAACTGGGGATATATTCCCACAGGAGCTTGTAACCAGGCCAGTAGTTCCCACCAAAACATGCCCAAGGGAAAATCTAACAATTTTCTGTCTCTGCTTCTGCACAAAAAGAGATATAGTCCACTCCCTCGAGGCACATCCATCACTTACATCTGGCATATAAAAAAATGTCTAAATAACTGCATTTTTCCCAACAGTATGAGGACAAATGTACAAAGGTTAACAACTTGGGCCATTATATGCAGTCAGCAGTTGTGTGGTAAAGAAGAGAGGGGCTGAATTGGCAGCAAAAACAAAAATGACCAGTTCCAGTCCCACATGGTCATTATGGGTTACAGATGAACTGGCATTATGGTGTCTGGCTGTCTGAATCGGGGCTCCACTGTAGGCAAATTTGACTGAGATCACCTTGCTAACTACCCACATAAGGCTGTCGGAGCCAGGACAGTAACTGCCTGAACCCCCGCAATGATTTTCATCAAACCACATCAGAACAAACCAGGGAGAACAGCAAAGTTCTTGTTCATTTGCCATCACAAACAAACTGACAGGGCCACATTTGAATTAAAAGGTGTCCGTGGCAGCAAATGTCAGTTCCCCTAAGTCGCAGCTTTAACACCCTGAAGTTTTGCATTTGTTCAAGTAGTTTGACCAGCAACTTTGTTTCTTCTGTTGTTCTTTTGGGAACAATTCTTTCAGCCAAATCTTATTACAGTACTTTATCAGTTTCAGTGGTCTGATTTACTACTTACTGTAAAACTGATAAAAACAATACTTGACTGATACTGACTGCTATAATAAATTTATTGTGCATTTACACAGAGTGACTAACTTTTAACATGAACAAAAATAATAATTTAAAGGAGAAAATTTGATGAAGATTTGCATTATTTCATTCTGGTCTGAACACTGACAAAATGTTCTTCATAACTGAATGCGTTATCACTAAAGTAATGATTTGTGCCACTAAAAACACATCAGATGTGCTCATTTAAAGGACGTTCTATAGGAAATCAGGCAAAACACTTTACCATCCAGACACACATGCACTTCCTTTCATGTCTTTATGCAAAGGACCTGTCAGAGTAGGACAGTTCAAATCTAGAGGCATAACAGATTGTGCAATGACAGTTCTCATGCACTGATACGACATGACAAGCAGAGAGGACCATCAGACTGCAGGTGTGCTGCACTTCCAACATGTCTTTACATTCATCAAAAGGCATTCAAAGCCTAAAACAGGTTGCAAATACATACAGTATATTAAAAAAAAAAAAAAAAAACTTAGTGCAAAAACTTGAGTTTCCAGAACTGAAAAACAGAAGTTGATAAAATTTGAAACTGGATTTTTTTTTTGTTTGTTTGTTTGTTTGTTTTATGTGACACTTGTGAATGTGAATGGGATATTTGTTTAAAGCCTAAATCATATGTGCTTTTGGTACATAAGTGTATGTGTCAGAAAATTAACAACCAAAATAATGCAAATAAAAAAATAAAAAAATAACCTGTTTGGCAGGACAACATGAGGCCAAATTTGACTTCTCTTTTAGCCAAAATGCATCCACAAAGTTTACAACTACGAGGACAAAGTCAATGGTACCCACTTAACTACTGCCCATGTTGCACTTCACTAAATTACTCCATCAAATCTAACCAGCATTGCACAAAGAACATTTAGGCCTGTATTGATTTGTCCATTTTTGATATTGTGGATTGAGCACTGTATTAAAATACAAAGTAAGTAAATAAGTAAGTAAATTTTAAAAATGCTTCTTCCAATTGTTTAACCAGAGCCTAAACTTTCCATTTTCTTGTATCCACATTTTTTGTACAAAAAAAAAAAAAAAAAACGGCTGCAAAGCTATCTATCTTTAACCGCTTCTTCCTTTTCGGGTCGCAGAGGTCACTGATGATCATGTCCAGCCATCACTGTGCAAGAGGTGGGGTACACCATGAACAGGTCTCCAGTCCACCACAGGGACACAGAGACATACGAGACAACCAACCACCATTCATTCACTCTCACTCACACCTATTAAAATTACCAATCAGCCTAACATGCATGTTTTTTGTCTTTGGGAGGAAACTGGAGTAGTACCCAGAGAAAACCCACGCATGCACGGAGAGAATATGTGAACTCCACCCAGAAAGGTGGGCTTTGAACTGGGGCGACCTGCTTGCTGAGAGGCAGCACCTCTACCAACTGAGCCACCGTGCTGCCCATTATAATCCAAACGTTAAAGTATTAGTGGTTGCTGACAGATGCAGACCAGTATGCAAATAAACAACAATCTTCTGACGCACTGCACACAATATGTGGAACCCTTCAAACAAATTGGGGGGAAAAAAATACTTTAATTTTTTTATTAGTTAACAGGTTGACAAAAACTTTGTGGATTTGTGTTCACTTTTCAAGCTCCCAGTCAAGAAACCATATTAAACTAAATACTGTATGGGACTTAGAGGATTCGAGCTGTGGTTAAAAGGCTAGCAGGGTTCTGACTGAGAGAAGAAATGACATTCCATCTAAATCCCTGAAAGACAAAAAACCAATACGACAGGGACTGACCACCCAGCACATACTGTACTGTAGAAGTTAGCATCTTCTTGCTACAGTATACCGTAACAAAAAAATGGCAAACTATTTTAAATTTACTGCTAATTCTTCATTAGGAACAGTAAATGAACAGCTCTTTGCTGCTTCAAACATATTAAACAATACATTCAACATACAGTAATGGCTGTTGTACTAACGTTTAAATTAACTTTCAGTCACTTAGTCTAAAACTGTCAAACAGCTGGCAATATTCTTGAAGTACCATAGAATTAAATTTACTAGAATTTGTGCTATCAGTTCTTTTAGCCTGTTTACAGAGTCTCAAAATTTTTATAGGAACATGATGATAATTAAAAATGTTTAGTAACAGGTATTTGTTAAAAAATATATATACCGTTTTTAAACCATAGCATTTTTACTATTCATTTTTCTTACTGTGTCTTCCATGTCCAAAATTAGGTCCTTCAATTTCCACCCACACTCCAAAAGCCATGCATGTTAGGTAAAGTGGTTAGTCTAAATTTATTGTAGGTGTTTGCATGCATGCTTGATAATCTGCCTCTTTGTGTTAAACCTGGCACTCTGTCAAGATCTGTGTGCCGAGCCTTTCATCTAATGTTACTTTTTAAGTGTCATATCAGTGCATCCATAGCTTGCACATAAAGTTTACACACTGTACAGTAGAATATACAACCATTTAAAAGACCATGATATGATCCAGTACACCTGAACGACTTTGATAAAATCCAATCTAGCACTTCTGAAAGATGCTTACCAAACATTTGTAACATATAAATCGATGTGCAAAGTCACCATAGAAAAGCCCACGTCAGCTTGACAGAAAGTCAATAAGATATGACTAACACGAGTTCAGGCCTTACCAGAGCACACCCCCTACACACAGAGTTTGGAACATGCTCCACGTGTAACGGACCAAAAAGACCACAGCCAGGATGAGGTGTAGGACAAGTCAAGTGACAGGAATGGAAGGTCATCTTCTCTCCTAAGCATGGACCACAGAGACACTGGGAGGCTTGGTAACAAGCCTGGTGCTTTCACAATCAATAAAACATGTTCAATTCCCAGTGTAATCACTGAATCCAGCACATCCTCCTACCTCTGTGCTCACTTCACAGTTCACACAATGTTAAAGCATTACTCCCTCAACTGCTGCCCTATATAGAATATATCATAAAACTTCATGGTGCATTTCTGTCATGAGGTTTACTTTATGAACAAAGAAATGGGGCAGAGTCCTTCTGTGAGATTGCAGGGTTGGACCAACTAGAAAACTGGGATTGTTTGGTTCATATCTTAAAAAAGTAAAGTTAAAACAGGTTAAGTGTCTGACGTTTTAAAGATGGCTTCACTTTCTTTTGTTGAAGATGATGGACAGCGGCCAAGGTCTTGAGCAGAGCCGTGACAGTTGCACTTCCTGTGCAGAACAGAGTCAGCCTCAGTATCCTACCACAGACCGTGGGCAGACAAGACTCAACTTCCTGCCCCTCCACTTCCTGTTATTCAGGACCCTTCTGTGTACCCTCCATGTAGGGGGAGAGGAAGAAAGGGAGGGACCACCTTCGAGACTCCCTTCCCCTCTGATCCCTCCACTTATTACCTTCCTGAATGTTAAGTTTGAGACTAAACAACAACAGTGGCTCATCTCCCATGGCCTTGCTCCATGTGTGATTACAGTGCAGATCATTACACAAGCTGGACAACCTGTGCAGGGCTCCCTCAGCCAGTGACGTTACAGTCAGGAGATCTTTTTCTGGTTAAACACTTCAACAGTTATATAAAAATGAATTACAGCTCACACAGCACAAGTTAAAGCACACCGAAACAACACAATCATGAAAGAACCACATTTCCAAAAATCCAACAGCCTCTCACAGTGATCTGATGTGCATTGATTGCAGGATTTTGTGAAATAATCCATGACAACGCTTCAAGTGTATCGAACTCAAAGTGTCAGCGCCATCGCTTGGTTCTGATTAGCCTTCCGGCAGACTCAAGACACAAAGTGCAGTAGCTCTAAATCCACAGTGTTGTCTAAATGGTGTCTTGACATGAGTACAGTAGGAAAAGAACATCCACCTCTTTGTTCTTGCTTTCATCAGAAGGTGCTGTACCTGTAAATGGGGCTGTTGGCCTGAGGGGAGTGGAGGCAAGCCAAGCCTCTCTCGCACTCTCCCTCTTCCCTTTTGTGAGAGTGTGCTTATCTCCCTCTCCAGCAGCGTAAAGAAGGATTGTGGCCCTCGCAGCATCACTAGTGTTAATGTCTCCTGATGCTAATCTGACACACGGCTGATCCCTCAACAACCACTTTCTCCTTCCCTTATGTTTTTAGCCCTCCCCCTTCTTTCTTTCTCTTTTGCCCGCTTTTCCAAATGATTTCTTTCTTTCTTTTTTTGTTTCTCTTTATCTTTGAACTCATGTTATACATTCCCTCACCTCAGTTTCCAAGGCGACTAAAGAGATATAATTAACAAGAGCTATAGCAAGGGCATGGGAACCAAAAAAAATTGAACCAGGAGTCTTGGAAAAATGTAAAAATTTTAAAATTTGGCCACAGTTTTTAGTCCTCTGTGTAAGTCTTGGAGTGTCATTCCTTAATGAGAGGATTGATTTGATTTTTCTTATTTTCAAGACGAGCTAAAACATCTTTGATATAAAAACCTACGTTTTATACTGAAATAAAAATTCTAACAGTTTGCATAAAAGACAACCTGAAATATTGAGGCTATATTTTAAGTACTACCTAGTAATAATTACCCAGATTCACTCCAGACTTGACTTGCAAGCATTTTCCCCATTTCTTTGTGTTCAGTAGCCAATCTTGATTAAATTTTGTAAATATGCAAAAAATATATATATGTATTTTGTTCTAAAGTGAGCACAGTAGCAACAAAGTCAGCAGCGAGAGCTTGTGCTGAAATGGCAGCCAAGCAGACAGCAAGTGGTTAATCTGCCCTGATGACTGAAAACTCGCCCAACTCTCCAATGGCCCAACTGTAATCCCATATTGGATCAATGCAAGTTCAAACAATCCTCCATGCTGCTAGCACCTTGCTTGGACTGGGGGATGGTGCTGTAAGACAGGGGACCAGGAGACAGAAAGCTACTTATCACCTCCAAAATGACATCAAAAGAAAAGAAAACCCCACAGGATGGACCTGCTCTTGCCGAGAAAATGCTTCACCGTGCACAGGCCACATTATACGAATGACTGAATGGAAATGATGTTGCTCCTTCAGATGAACACCGGACATGTATCCAATCTACAAAATGTGAATGACGATGAGTGGATGTAACAACCAATAACTGAAGGACATCATATGCTGACAGCCTTACCAGACAGGCATCCTCCATCTCACTCTTGCTGTACTGTCAGGGGATGAGAGACTATGCAAGGTGACTTTGACTAAGTGCCTTGGGGGTTTCATGAGAAAACGCCATTGACATTACATTAATTTCATGTCTCTTTTTTGACTGACTTAGTGCCACAGAGTCCTGGAAAGCAGGAGAGGAATGAAACGGACATTTTGCCTTCCCTTTAAGGCACAGGGAGTTGGGATCTAGAGGCCAGAAAGACAACAGTGACAAATAGGTAATGCAATCTGCCACTGACTTACACCTATTTTTAAGTCATTCAACAGAAGGGCGACAGTTGCTCAACAGAGAAGGATGGATGCCAGTCAGAAAGTTTCCACTGCACTGTAAGTATGTTTGAGATTGACATGTGAAAGAGAAAAACAAAGAAAATAAATATAAGAGGGCAGTGTGAGAAAAAAAGTACAATACAAATGTGTTAGCAATGTAGAAAAACATATGGGACACGACTAAAAAGAAGCACCCCCTACTCATCCCATCCCACCTCTGTGGTAGTATGCGGTAGCGGCGTTGTAACATAATTACTGCTGGGACACTTCTATTCCCAATGATCCATTTGCGTCAGTCAGGTTTTCAACCCAGCCAATGAATGGATTCTCAGTTTCTCAAGGATAAAGAGATGACCCTCACCTAACAGTTATATCCATTTCATGTAGAAAAGCTACTCCCCTCCTCAAGGTAAATCCCTTGATGCATATTTGAGTGAAACTTTTATGAACAAAAAAAAAATAAAGAACAACAACTTTTTCCTGACATAAAGGCAGGGTGATGAATAATGTCATATTTAAAGCCAGCTTGATTCAAGATGTCAACTACAGCTTGTCAGCCTTAGTAAACACAAAAATGGCTACAACTCCGTCATTTTTGCAGATACTAAACTGAAAATTTGGTGCAGTAGTAGCCGAGACAAAATCTGTAACAGATCTGCAACAGACAAATCTGCACAACTCAAAGCACTAAAAAAAGTTGTTGTTGTTTTTTTATTAGAAACTTTGGCACGCAATTTGGCTGACAAAATGAATTACTTCAAGAAATGCTAGCTACATAAATACAGTATTGGTTTGGTCCATCACTCGACTTTACTTGATTTTAGTATCAATGAAAGAAACTTATTTCCTAAATTGAATTTTATTGTATGGTTTTATCAATGGCTTTAGTTTAACTAAATTAGTTAACAGGGGGAGGGGGGGTACTTATAACAAAATTCACCAAAATACCTGCCAGCTTTAAAAATGGGTTAAAAAAAAAAAAAGAACACTACACTGACATGTGGCTTTCTTTTCTATGACAAAAGTTGCCTTATTTTATACATATAAAATATTAACATTACTGGATTATTTAAATTCTGTGACAATGAAGCATATTACATACTGTATTGCTGTTTGATACAGAAGTGTAATATTAGATTTTAAATGGGCAAGGGATTTATTTCTAGAATTTATGTATATCAACAAAAAAAATTCTGCTACTTTTTCCATATAGCTGATTGACATATTTCTAATAAAAAAAAACAACAAATAAGGTTATTTTTACTCACTTCAAATAGACCTACAAGAGGATGCAAGGTTAAGAATTAAACAAAATGTGCGAAAAGCACTTTTTTTATACAGTATTTTAACTTATATTCAAAGTTAACATACTTGTTGGATGACATTACAGCAAACTCTCGAACATTACACCTGACATCAAAACTCAGTGCATCTCATTGTTTTATTACATCCCTGTGCTACGTGTGTGTGGTAAATTTTTATAATCATTAATTGTTTTAGTAGTTATTCATACTTGCATTTTTAAACACAAAAGTTAATCAAACTTTTGGACATAAAACACAGAACAGAATTATCTATAAATTCTGAAGTTAATCAGCTGTGAAGGTTTTCTGAATACTTACATTTTTACTAAAACATATTTTTATTCTCTTGACAAAATATTCCCATTTTTTGTGATGCTGACATACACCAATTTTCCTGTTATATGTTTTTCTTTTTATGTTCCACAACATTTTATAGAAGGTTCTGTTCACATATTTAAATATTTATATTTATCTGTTTGTTTATTTATTAGTTTGTTTATTTATTTGTGCAGTTGATGTAAGTTTTGGGCATGAGACTACCAAACTAAAGAAAGCAAAACTTGGTTAGAATTATTATGAATATATTTTTAAAAATTCCTTACAATACTTTTTTTAATTTAACCTTTATTTAGACAGGTAGTCTCATTGAGTCACGAGGACTCATTTTCAAGAGAGACGTGTTTGTTTGTTTGTTTGTTAGTCTGTTTGTTTGTTTGTTTGTTTGTTTTGGGGGCAGATGGTGGGAGGTTAAGAGCCTTGCTCAAGGGTACAGAGTGGGGCAAATGAGGGTGGAGGCAGGTGCGGGTGTTTCACCTTTTCCACCCACATTTTGATGTTGTCAGTTCGGGGAGCCAAACCAGCGACCTTCCAATCACAGACCCACCTTCTCTAACCTCTGCGCCACCACTCCCCTTAGTCAAGACTAATTTCTTGACTTGGAAATAACTTCAGGCCAGCCCAATTTCAGTTGGTTTTATATTCTTTAAAATGCCATTGACAGACTAGTAACTGACTACTATTCACTCATTTTAACAAACTACATATTTGCTACAGCTTATGACAGTGTCATTTCAGCTGGAGCGACATCCATATATGCAGTACTCCTAATGAATGATCTCACTGTGCTTTAACAAATTGTAGTAAATGTTGCACAACTAAATAAGTACTTTTCAATTTGTTTTTGTAGCATTGTATTGTCAGTTTTGTTTTGTTTTTTCTCCTGACTGTTACATACAAAAACACAAATACTAATGCCTGGATTGTCCAAGGGGTCCACATAAATGTACACTGTGGTGCTGCGGTTTGACATGGGATGATGGCATGTATCCATTAGCATGGTTGTCGATCATAAGTCGGACTTCTCACCAGGGAACCTTAGTAATGCCAACCCCAGAGGGAGCAACAATCCCCCACCCCCCTCCAGGAACCTAACAGTCTGTGTAGAGTGTCATGGCAGCCTTTTGATGTTGCACAGACCGCAACTCAGAAATGGTAAACAGCAAAGAATGAACCGAGATCTTCCTCCAGGGGGAATCCACGGTGTGAAGATATTAGAGATGTTATGCATAATGTGTCTGAGCAGCAGTGCATTTACTCAGTCTCAACACCCAGAGCCCAAATTAAGCTTTTAGAAATTCAATCCAGTCCCACGAAGTTTTTGGTCAACATACAGTTGTCCCATACTGTTTAGGAGTATAGACTTGTCTACTAACAGAACATATTTCTTTTTAATGGAAAAAGAGACATTAAAAAAAAAAAAGCTCAGAATAAATATTTGATTTTCTCTTCCCATTTTTATCTTCCACTCGATGCCTCTTTCCCACAGTGTTCCATTACATAAAAGGTTTATGCAATCTGAGCGGCGAGGATGGCCATGAGTCATAACAACAGTAAAAGGGGGCTAGCTTTAGTAGCAATGTTTTTTTCTATCAATTTAGCTTTTAAAATGGTCTTGATTTCACACAAGTAAAGTAAAAAGGCACACGTATGGAAGACAAAGGGGTAATTTTTTCTCAGTCTGATTAGCAATGATATTAATAAGCAGCACATAATTGAAAGAGTATTCCTGCAGCTACAATTTTTCCAAAATCAGATGATTTGCATTAGGTGTCACATGAGCACTATGCACAAAAACAGACAGAGAGAGGGAGAAAAGCACATACAGACAAAGAGAAAGTCAGACAAAACCCCACAGGCCCTCTCTAAAAATCTTTCTTCATTGTTGGATGGACTCCTGTCCTGAGTCCTAGCCTCTTTTAGATCATAGCTCCTGGTCCTGAGCCCAAGTTCATCAGCTGATGATGAATGTCTCCCCCTCCTCGTTCCACATACACACTCTCTGAACACCCCTGGCAGCTAAAACAGAGTTTGAGGGGAGGGAGGGAAGGATGGGGAGAGACCAAGTGAAGAACATGGTCTGACACGAAAACACAACAGCAACAGCTCAATGGTGGAAACACTACACCATTTTCACCTAAATCTGCAGCCTCCAGCACACAGATGGAAAGTGGACAGGGAGAGAGGGAGAGGACAGACGGGCGGTCGCACAAACAGCGAGCAGACTCAACACCTCGCTCACAGTCACAGTCACACTATTGATAGACAGGATCTAGATACTGAGGAGGCAAAGCCAATCATTTTGAGTGCCCTGGATTCACATTTGACAGACATTTATAAAAAAAATGTACAAAAATGGCCAACCAAGCAAGGAAATCTTAGCTCTGTTTTTAAACGTTGACATTAACTATTAGGGTCAACCATGTTATGTCATGAATCACAGAATGAATTTTAATTAAACTTTCAGAAAACTATCAGTCAGTTTTACAGATATTTAGCTGGAGTTTGGTGTAGTAGGTGAGCATCATCCCCAACACATACTTTGAGTGTTGCACATTATACAATATGTTTAACATAAAACATTAGCAGTAACCTGTCTGTCTAGCAAAATAGTTCCGACGCCCAAACTCTCAAAATGTACCGGGTAGTCACTATTTGTACATCTTTCATTCATTTAAATGAACTGAATTAAGACTCTGGCAAGTGACACACAAGGTGTTGCCGTGTTCACGCTGCTACAGCTCAGCCCAAACAGAGGAGAGGAAGACAGCTTTGAACTGGTGGTCGGAGCCCCGCAGTGTATCAGAGCAGCTTCCAGAGAGCAGGGGGGAGGCTGGGGTCACATCCTTTCCCCTGTTCATATGGCTGATCTGCAAGGCGAAATAATGGGAGGAATTACATCCCTGCCAGCTGTCTTGGTTCACAAGGCTTCCGAGACAGACAGAAATACAAGGACGTTACAGGCCAGGTCTCCTTCCTGCTGCTCATGGGGCCACATTCTGGTCCAGCAGCAGGAGATCCGACTGTTATTTCCAGCAGCTTCTGGACTTTTATTCAATGGCTTTGATACATGAGCTGCGACACCGTAGTCTCACAGCTCTAATTACTACAACCCCAACTGATAAATACTTGTACTCTACTTCTTGCTATTGAAGATAGCATAATATGAAGATAGGATTCAAAGGCAGTAAGTGATGATTTACATTAGCCTATTTTCACTCTTTATAACAGCATGTGAACAGCTTCATCACACAGAGCTCACTGAACTAACTTAAGTTTAATCTGCATACAGTTCAATTGTTCCTTCGCTGTTGATGCTTTTATTTAATCGACTCCATAAAAAGATAAAGAAGTTAAACCTCCAGTGAGAAACGCTTTTTAAGATCTACGCTACAGCATCAATACAGTGGGGTATATTAATCATGAGAGATCTTTTGATCTAGTGAAATATATTATAATATATTCCTTTGATTCATCTTACTTTTTTAAAAGTCTCATTAAAAATGTGGTTAAAACGCAACTCAGCAAAGAGATGTCTCTCTTAACTTAAGTTTGTGCTTTTATACACAACTTACCTCAGTGAGCAGGCCACATTAATGTGTGGTAACATCTGTGAATTTACATCTTCATGCAGGCAGATGTTTATGGACAACAAATAAAATAAAAGCCTAGCATCTCTTGGTGGGACGCACAACATAAATGTATGCAAATTGATCGTAAAAGCCATTCTTTGTGTGGGCTAATGTTGATTAGCTGTAGCAGCCATCTTAAATTGGGTTTACTTCAACAGGTAATCAGTTGTGTATGTACACCCAATGACTTATTTTACAGGGTGTCATTGAAATTCACTCAGTGGTTCTTGAAATATTTTGCTAACAGACAGATGTAGTTGACTCCAACAGGTAATGGCAATTTAAAAGCAGATCAGTTAGCTCTGTGACTGTGTGTTGGGAATGATTCTCAGCTACTTCCACCCCAAATTGTAGCTCAATATCTGTACAATTGCCTGAATATTAGCCATTTTTGTGTTTAATAAGGTGCTTAGCTGTGGTAGCCATCTTGAATAGGTTTGACTCATCAAGTTAATTAGTTGTAGAAGTGCGTCCAGTGATGACTTTCTGAAAGGATTGTGCTGATCAGTCTAACGCTACAAACAAACAGACACACACAGACATGGGCAAAAACATTATTGCTGTTTCATCTTCGGTGGCGGACGATAAAAGTAAGAGACGATGAGAAACCACACATTAAACCAGTTTTGTGGTGTGTGTAACATGTGAACTCTTCATTAAAGAGATGATGCACAGTTTCATGGATTTTCTTGCAGTCCAGAAACCAATAAAGGAGGAGGTGGCTGCTTAAAGGTGCAAAATGACTCGACTTGTCAAAGTTGTCACCTTTGCTCCACCGCATACTAACAACAGTCTGCCCTCACAAAACCACACAGTGGGCATGTGCTAGTTTTATCCTTATTTCTGAAAAGGCAGCCTGTCAACATTTAAAGACCAACTTAGTGACCAAAATAGTTGAGGAGGTGAAGACATGTCCAGGCCGGACTTGTTTGACAGGGCAGGAGACCCGAGAAAAGATGGATCTTAAGCTGCTCTACTCTGCTGAGTAGCACATGTGCTGAGTGAGCCGAACACGGCGGCTTACCACCTGAGGTCTGAGTCAAGGGCGGGACAGTTGAAAGGTCAGCGCTGCTGTCCCTGCTACACAACCAGCTCTGCACAGCGAGTAAAACATTCGCCCTCTGAGCTTACATCAGACGGTTAGAGAGATTAAAAAATTACAGTTTCTACGCTGTAGTTATATTTTAAAGGCACTTTTAGCATTCACTCTAGCATATTTGTTACTATTTACTTCAACAGCAAATTTATAAAATTAGAATGAGTTATAATTATAGATTTTTTTTATTTATGGGTTGCATTTTACTTTGCTCAGTAAATTTTATTGTTTGAATAAAAATTTATTTAAAGGGATAGTTCAAATCTCTGAAGTGGTTAATGAAGCAAAAGGTCAATGTCAGTAAATTGCCCATCAACTGAGGTTAAATGACCTCAGTTTGGAGAAATATTCCTAATGAGTTAAAAGCTAATCCAAGCAGGGTCAGAGTGGATCGTTCAGGCTGTTTAATATACTGTATTATTTTACATTATTAGCGTTTAACAATCCTTATATACTGCTTCTTTTTATACTTTATATTGTTGATATTTTGTGTTTAACTGGGACCTTGTGTACACAATTTTGTTCCACCTCATGTACCACATGTAATGCGAATGACAATAAAGAACCTTGAATACTGTTGTATGCAAACACCAATCTCAAAAGATAGTGCTTATGCTAATGCTGCTGTATAAATCTTTACACTCATCAGTTTTGTAATGTAGTAATAATATTAAAATATTATCTTTATCCTCCTGGAAGTGCCCGAAACTACCAGAAGTGCTACAGCAACCTGCTGCTGCTACTACTATTTTTATCTTAAAACTTTTTAAAAGCAGCTGAAGATACAATTGTTCAGACTGGCTTTTAATTAGTTTTTATTTTGTCTTATGTCATACGCATGTTGTTTTATCTTTTATCTTTTGTGTTTTTATCCTTTATCTTGTGTTTTTATGTCTTGTATTCTGTAAAGCACTTTGTGGTTTCTGACCTGTAAAAGGTGCTACATAAATAAAATTCACTTACTTACTTAATATTTGGGCTTGCAAAAATATAATAATCAGCATTTCCCCTACCATTATACAAGTGCGGCGCCCCACCCCATCAACTGACCAAGCGCTTTGTCTACCGAACCACGTGCCCCACTTCCGCCTGTCGGAACTGACGTAACGCTATGCTAGCAGCTCGCAATACAGGTGTGCTAGCTAAAAAGCTAAAGGCAGCCTCTTCCCTCATGTTGAACCCTCATGCTGAACCCCCACCCCACTCAAAAACTGTTGGTACAAACACCGCGCAGCTTAGATGTGTCTATATCTCACCCCCCCGCACTAAAACAGTCAGCCCACCACCACCAACAACAGGTCGACAAAAATCACGGACGAGATGAGCTTCCCACCATGGCACATTATCTAGGGGAAACACTGATAATAATTCTTGAATGCAAAATTGAAAATATGAATATTTATAAATTAGCATTAGCACAAACCGATATGCTTCTTCTTTTGTTTTAAGATCAGAGTAGTTTTAAAATGACAGCCATCTACATTGGTCTTGGCCCCACTTGAACAATCTAGACAAAATTCAACTTTTCTCCTCCAAACTGAATTTGTTCGAATGGCTATCTACAACAGGTAAGATATTAGTTGTTCATTGTGCCGTACTTCATAAGATCTGAACTACCTTAATAAACCTCTGCAAAGACAGGAACAGTAATTTGAAAGTTTCTGTGTCACTTCGGGGTAGTTCCAGTTCATATTATTTAGCTTATACATGTCTACGGCAAGAGGAAAACACTAAAGCTGAACATGTTGTTGAACCACCTGGCACATACTATATATAAATCATCAAAAAAAAAAAAAAGAGGTCTCCTAATTTGGAGACCAAACTACCTCCACTTTCCTGCTTTAGTTTAAATTAATGTTGTCTGTGTACCAAAAAGCAGCAACAAAAACAACAACAACAACAACAACCACAACAACATAAATTAGTTATTTGTTGAAGAAACAGGTGATTTGTTGGAGAAAAAGTCCTCACTCTTGGTTTTACAGGGAACAGTCTACAGTTAACTGCGGTCAAAAACATTATCTGCCAGGCTCAAGATTCTGCATGTAAGCTCCAGGTCTCACAGGGGAACGCTGGAATCTCCATATTGATGATGGAGCTCCAATAAACAATGATTCATGTTACTACGATGCTGTAGTTAAACAAGGAGAAAGCTAAACACAGACAAGAGTGTTATCATTCCGTTGACATTTCGTTTTATTCCTAGTTGAAATCGTGTCAGCAACATTAGCTACATCTGTACAAATAAAGGAAAGATTTATGAAAGATGTGGACAGTTGGTGTCAATGAAAACAGGTTCTGAGTGCCTTTACACATATACAGTATTTTAAAGCCCAAAGAAATCCAAAATTTTGATTTATTTTAACTAAAGCTCATTTCGTCAAGTTTTTTCCAAGCCCCATAGCAATGTTTTTGCACTAAATATAGTCATAAAGTCAAGCAATTGGAAAAACAGACTCAAAGATATGCCAAATAATCGGTTGTATACTCCTGTAATATCTGAAAGAGTTTAGATTTTCTCTCTAAATCTGCCATATAAATAAAATACCTTGGCTTACCAAAGGATAAGAGAAAGACTATCCTTTTTATTGGCCCTGAATGTTCTGCATCTATCTCACACTCAATGCATCTTTGGTTTGCAGCTCTCTAGAGTTTTGTCCTCCAAGGAATAAAAATAAATAAAAATAAATGTCCTGGGAGGAGAGGAGTGGAGGAGAAAGACTTTCACTCAGTGATTCAGAGGCATGGTGTAAACGCCAGCATTTTCTTTCTGACAACCAGCGTTAATTGCAGATCCGACTCGCCCACACACTCCACATTTCTCCTGGAAGGAGAGGCTGAGACACCGAGATTGAAGTGGGATGAGTGCGGTAAAAGATGCTGCAGCTGCCCGTTCCTCACACTATCACCACCACCTCTCATCCCCCACAACCCCCACCCTCTTTTAAATGAGAACTTGTGCTAAGACGTTAACAAGCAATCACACAAGTTTAGAGAGACACGCAGGGGCACATAAACAGTACGAATAACAAGGCTAAAACGTTTTATAAACAGTGGTAGTCATCGGCGATCCATCAGGGGATATTACTGCGTCATCCTGATTAAATGAGGCAGGATGGAATCTAATGGTCATATCATCAAACCTCTGTGTATTTTGGTAATGACAGAGAGAGGAAGAGAGAGAAAATGTTCTGGGTCCCTGAGGTTAAAGCAGCATGCATGTGAAAAGAAACATTTGATGGCTCAATGTGCACCTTCATGATCATTTCTTTCATTTAGGACATAAACCGTAACACAATATTAATTTCAGCGAAGAGAATCCCACATCTACATGTTAGACATAAGAGCTCACATGATGTGAATCATGAGCAACAAGGCCCATTACTGGCGAGGCCTCAGGCAGCACAGGCTAATGACTGCAGATTGGAAGGCGCTTTAACACTACGCTTCAGAAATCACTGGTAACCAGCTGGTACGCTAACGTGCAACTCGTTACAGTAAACGTAACAATTTAAAAAATGATTGTTAAAAGTATAAGTTTGCTTCAGAACTGCTTTTGCAGTAAGATTTGCCATTGATTTGTCCGGACATGCAAAGTAAATGCACTGTGTGCTGTAAAATGTTTACCACCTAGTAAAATGTTTACCACCTAGATGAAGTAATTTCCTTTCGCATGAACAATCTACTGAATAAATTGCTTTACACTTTGCTGGATATTAGTATCGCACAGAACTGACTTTATAAGCTGCAACATGTAAGAAAACCAAAATCCTGGAAGTTACCAGGGCTGTATTTTCGCTTACAACTAAAATAAAAACTGCTCTTTCGGTGCGACAGAAATCAGAAATGTGAGGTGTAGGCATACACCAGAAACATTTGAGAAGGTCAGGTTACTGTTGGCATCTTTCCACTTTGGCCAGGGGTTAAGGTCACCGGCGTGCCAGAGACTTTAAAGAAAACAGCAAAGATCCTATCTTACAAGCCCACAAAACTGCCTATATGGGTTCCTGCCCCCACAATTTACCACCTAAATGAGAAATCCTCAACTGACTGAAACAGTGAGAAGAATCAAATTCACATAGGGTTAAATCAGCTCAACTTGGAGCATCAATGCACTGTTTACTCTTCAGGTATTAAGACATGCAGCATAAATAACACAATTTCATTTCATGCCAACTTAAAATTTAGATTATTTTACATGTTTTTTTTTTATTTAAATAATGTTTTGAGCTTTTAGAAAGCTGCACAACACTGAAACGTGTAATTTACAGTCACTTGTACGACTTACAGCTTCTCCACGACATTGCCACTAGTGTGAGCAATCCTGTGGCTCAACAGTGTTATTACATACACACTGATTGTTGTTTTGGCCCCAACGATGGCTTAACATCTCACTTTACGAGCTACATGACTACAAATGGGGGGATTTTAAACAATCGTGACTCGTAGAGAAGCTACCAAACAACTTCTTGTCGCTGATAAATGCTATAAAACTCTCACACAGCTGTCAGATATCAACAGCGCGCGCGCTGACTTCACCCTTTAACCTGACACTTTGACATTTTATGGCACCGATAGCTCGCTCGTAATTCACCGTCACCCTTGTGGAATGACACAAGCAGAGTTTTGCGCTGTGTGCGTGTTAAATCCCCGCACGTAGAAGGTAGAAAAACACATGTAATGTGTCCCAAATCCACTCTACGTCTCCCTCTTGCGCTCCTGTTTTCTACTCTCTGCCACAGTGAAGCTAACAGCACGGCTGCCACGCTCCGCAACAATGTTTCTATTTCCGGTACTCACCTTTACTCCCAAGTCAGTGGCTGTATATAGACACTCTATATCGGTGACTCCAGTGGATAAACGTAATTTCAGTTCACATTTACACGCTGACTGCTATTTTAGGGGGAGCTGACAAACTCAGAAAAGCCAATCTCCCTCTTGTCAGTGAGAGACTCCTCCCCATCTGACGAACTGCCTCTCCCTCTCCGGCTCCGTCCCCTCCCCGTGTCCCTCCCACGGTTCCTCTTGAGTTTTTTCCTCTCTCGCAAGCTCAGGAAGTCAAAACAACAAAAAAAAGTAGGACAACTCGGGGAGAAACAAATCGATAAACACGTTGAATCTCGGGCGGTTGGAGCTATACGATTGTGGATACGTGCTAGCTTACTTGACTGAAAGCTACTCGGCTTCACGAGACGTGAGCTTGCACTTTAAAAAACAAACAACAAGTTTCATATTTTTCTTCCGCACCAACTTTAGCTTTTTTTCTATGTTTTCTTTACCTTACAAGTGCTTCTCCCTCAGCTTTTCCATGTTTGGACACCACAACTGACGTGGTATATCCTTTCAGATAACAGCGGAAGATTCGGTTTTAAAGACACGTTTTTCCACCAATAACAAGCCGCAGCGCCTGTTCAGTAGCCAATCAGAAGAGAGGAGGGCGGGAACCGTCTGTGCATGTCACGTGGCTTAACAACACAGTTGCGTTTGTGAAGCTATGATCCACGTCGTTTTCTTTAATTTCGGAGTTTAAAATGGATTGGATAATCATCTGACCAGGTGAAGACCTGATAGGGAAGGAAATACAGTATATAATATGAGAAAAAGTTAAGGCTGCCACACATATTAAGTAGGTACAATAGTTTTCAATTTATCACGATGAAACATGTGTAGTTACTCTGATATACATACTTACAAACAAACATAAAATAAAATAAAAACTTGTATGACAACTTTCCACTTGGAACAGTCAGAAAGTTGTCTCTTGGGCATCTACAATCTCAAACACATCTGAATTTTGCTGCAATTGTTTCCAGCATCTCTCGAGGGCGCTGGAGCTGTGTTTTAACTCCTGCATTGGATCTTTTTTTCTGACAGAAAACATCTAAAGCAAATGTCCTGATCTAAAATCATACTGATGATAAATACTAATTATTTGATAAACCAATTAAAATATGCCCATCTTCATTTGAGAAGTAGATTGGATTATAAATGTACCTTTCCAATTTATTTATAGAGCACTTTAAACAGCAACAAGGCCAACCAAAGTGTTGTACAATAGGAACAAACAAGCACACAGTGGACAGGAAAACTTAAAATAAAAATATAGATACAAATAGCAGCAGAAACTAACTAAAATGGCCAACAATAGTACAGATAGGATCAAAACAAATCACATTGTGTTAAAGGCAAGAGAATAAAAGTGGGGTTTCAAGCACGACTTAAAGACTGTGAGTGTGGGAGCCTGCCTGACACTCAGTGGCAACTCATTCCACAGTCTTGGACCTGTAACTGAGAAAGCCCTGTCACCTCTGAGCTTACGGAGAGTTTCTGGGACTGACAGAAGCATCTGGTCTGCTGACCTCAGAGAACGCGGTGGGACATATGGCTGCAGAAGGTCAGTGAGATAGGGTGGAGCAGAACTGTTCAGAGATTTAAAAACATACATGAGTATTTTAAACTGGATCCAAAGGTGAATGGGTAGCCAGTGCAGGGAGGCCAAAACTGGTGTGATGTGCTCTCGATGGCCTGTACCAGTTAAAAATCGGGCTGCAGCATTTGGGACCAGCTGTAGACGTGCAATGAAGGACTGACTGATTCCAAACAGAAGTGAATTGCAGTAATCGAGCCTGGATGTTATGAAAGCATGGATTACTGTCTCAAGGTTCTTTTTAGATAGTATGGGCTTCAGCTTAGACAGCCGCCTCAGCTGAAAGAAGCAGGATTTAACAATCATGTTTACATGATAGTTAAGTTTCTGGGAAGGGTCCATTATAACCCCCAGATTAGTGACCCTTTGTTTCTCTAGCAGGGCTAGAGAGAGAAGGCCAATGTCATGGTTCTTGAATGAGCCATTGTCCCAGAAACTCATTGTAAGCTCAGAGGTGACAGGGCTTTCTCAGCTTGTGATCAGAAGATCGCTGGTTCAAGCCCCGGTACTGACAACATCAAGAATGTGGGTGTGATAGGTGAAGCAGTCACACCTGTCTCCACCCTCATCTTCCCCACTCTGGCCCCTTGAGCAAGGCCCTTAACCCCCACCATCTGCTTCCCCGGGCGCCCTAGATAGCAGCTCTCTGCTCCACACAGAGGGCTGTGGTATCTCGGTGGTCTGTGGTTGTGTCAGGAAGGGCGTCCAGCGTAAAAACCATTGCCAAGTCTTTCCTGCGACTTACTTCACTGTGGCAACCCCTGACGAAGGGAGAAGCCGAAAGAAGGAAAAAAAAAAATTGTAGCCATGTTTACCTATTACATGATACAACAGCATGCCATACTCATATTACTCCTCTGCTGACATCAAGTGGCTGTAAATGGTACTGCTCAATTTTTTAAAATTTTCAATCAGAATGAATGAAAACGGTCATATCTCAGCCAAAACGTGGTTAATAAATATGGGGTGGGGGGGGGGGGAAATCCATGAATAAGTTGCTTCGGCCAATAAGTCGCAGGGCATGTAAATTATGCAAAAAAACTGTGACTTGTACTAAGAAAAATACGGTACTTATGTAGGTAAACATAGATGTTTTAACAACCTGTTAAAATACGCCAGAATGAAGGAAATGGCATCTACTTTATTCAGATTTTTCTTGGGGAGCACACCCAGACACCCCCCGCCAGTGTGTCCCCCAACATTACAAATGCTTCTGATGCCAGTGGTCACCATTATGTTCAAGCCAAGAGCCATTGTCAGCACTGGGGACTAAGCACCCCTAAAGATCAGAGTCTAGAATCGCCCCTGGTAGTCAGTGAAAAGCCACTGCAGGTGAACTTGAAGTAAATAATTTAGTATAAACTTGATCTTTACTCACTTTCATCAAGTCTGATTCTGTACTGGTTTTATATCAGTTTATTGGTTTAATCTTGCAAATATATTTCACCTCTTCATCTTGAGAAGGTCTTTGTCAGCCTTTCTTATTGTTGTGCTGTGAAAGATGAAAAGTCTTGAGTTTTGATGCACGTGTCTGAATCTGTGCACGTACCGGCCCTCCATAACTCTGCATCCACTGTTTTTGTGAGCAGAGCCCTTGATGTGTGTCGGCTCCACTGTACATGCCCATGTTCTAACAAAAAGCACCTCTGTGATGAACAGATGAGGTGCTTTGGTTTTTTATTTATTTATTTTGGGATGGTCTCAATCCTGTTTGTTATTCACATAACTCCTCATGAGAGCTTCGAGTTACCTTTGTGCATTTATTTGTTTATTTTCTCCTCCGTTTTAGTTTTTAATGTGCACTTACATAAATCTTCCAACTTCAAAACAGCTTCACAGGAAACTAGTTGAATTATTCAAACTTGACCAGCAAAATAAAAGTCTTTGTGAGACTGAAGCTGATGTCTCTGCTCGCACCCTACTGAGCTAATCAACTTGGATGGCCAAGAGCGCTCCTCTGCACACCCTCGCACCACGCCGTTTCATCGTCTGAGTCCGACCTCATCATGTGCTGCACGTCTGATTGGCTAAAGCGCAGCTGTTGTTAACGCTTTGTCTCCTGGGCTACAGTTGAGCCCTGTTCATAATTTACTCTGGGACGGCTGTGGCTTAGTGGTTGGAGCAGTCGTCCTCCAATGCATGAACTGGGGGTTTGATTCCACCAGCAGTCACATGTTGAAGTTTTCATTCATTCAACCTTTATTTATACAGGTTAATCCCACTGAGCCTCGGGGACTCATTTACAAGAGAGACCTGGTTGTGTCTGAAGTGTCCCTGGGCAAGACACTGAACTCCTCATTGCCTCTGATGTGTGTCCCATCAGTGTATGAATGTGATAAAGCT